>CAXKVX010003055.1:0-25872 GCA_964058865.1 Eleocharis quinqueflora
GGAAGCAAATAAATTATTAGCAGTGGAGTTATTTACCGAGTCCAGCAGTATATTAGACGCCTTAAAATCACGATAAATAACTTTAGCCTTGTCGCTGTGAAGAAAAGCGAGCCCTTTTGCGGCTCCTAGTGCAACTTTCATGCGTAGGTTCCAAGAAAGGGGCTGGAAGTGGGTGCTCCCTATCAAATATAGTTCTAGTATTAAAAATTGGAAGTTGGCATACAGAGTATATTAAACTAAGCAATGTCCCTTTTAAATGGTCATTTCTTATATTTCTTTTCAATACTATAAGGACAATTGCAGGTCTGAAATAGTACTCAGAACTTAATCAAGCTGAATTTAAATAATTGAAATATATGAAAAACAGATACAGAAGTTGAACTAAGAAAACTAAAAATAGCATACTTCTAAACAGGTGATTCTCCAAGCTTCCACGGGTCATAAACTCATAGACAAGGAGACGTTGTTCATCTTCTAGGCAATAACCAATTAGCTTTACGAGGTTGGGGTGAGACAGCTGACCCAGATAATTCACTTCTGCCTACAATTTAATAAACAAAAAGAAAACAGATGATGTCAAGATGAGGGGTTTAAGAAAATGATTGGGACTTCAGAAATGTTAATTGAGGAAAAGAATAATGTACTTTGTTTAATCATAGCTGTGTGTGTTTCTGTAGCCACAAAAATCTCAAAATTTCATTTTAAACCAACATCAAACATAGGAGAACAATATTGCATACATCCCTACACCCAGAAGTAAGACATTACCTGACAACTTCCCATTTTTTTTCAAAACATATCTGAACTACCCTTCATTCTCATTATATATCTAAATAAATGAGATAGATATTAGCTAACTTAGGTAATCCCAGATGTTTCATATATTCTGAGATTGTATTTCTTCAAAACATACTGGTGCTATAATTCAAAATGCTAAATACCCACCAGCCACTCCCTGTGCCCCTGGTAGCCCTCCTGGTTGAGTTTTTTTACTGCAATCACAATACCGGTCCCAGGTTTAGCAGGCGCGAGTGTGTGCTCATCAATCCATCCTTTGAAAACAGACCCAAAACCGCCTTCCCCTAGCACGCTATCAGGTCTGAAATTCCGTGTTGCGGTCTTCAGCTCATTGAATGTGAAGATTTTCACATTTGCATGTTGCAAAATCTCTCCTTCACTTCGTGGGGTAGCAGGTACAGATGCAGCCGAAACCCGGCTGCTTGACCCACTTAGCCCATCCCCATTTCTGCTTGAATGCTTGGAGTTTCTACCTTTAAAAGAAATAGATAATAATGAGTATACTAGTTTGCATTTTCGACGTTATGGATGTAATTTAACAGTTATTTGACCAAAAGAAAACTCCACTAAAATTAAAAGACAGACATATAATCCGTACCAATGTGGCAATCGATACAGTATGGCAGGAAAACCCTTCAATTACATTCTATATTCATTTAGTGAAACAAAATCCTTTATTGGAGGGGTGTGCTTGAATTATTGCTACAAATAAAAGACAGAATCATGAAACATTTTTAGGCAGTTTACAACAAGGACAATTGGAAAAAGGTTTCTAACTGTAGAAATTCTGGATCTTCATAACTAGTTATCCAAATTAAAGTTCCGTGAAGGTTGTGTAACAAACAGAGATAAATTAAACAGCAGTCTACCATGCGTATTCAAAAATTAAGTCAACTTGGAGTTTCAGCTGCCGAGCTTAATGTTTTATATTTAATAATAATCATAAATTAACAGAGACAAATTCATATATCGGTTAACCAAACGACCTTGTCTTATTATGCCAAAATAATTTGGTGAGAAAGAGAAAAAGTGAGAGAAATACAAATTCACCAACTGTTTGACAAAACGCTTCAATCGCAGCCAAACAAAGTAAGGAAACAAGAAAGTTCATAATTTCAAACCAACTAAAGAAGTCCTACCTAACAGCTTAAATTTGGTACAATCCAAATTAAGAAACCAAATATTTTATATTTGATATGCTCAAAGGTTAGAACATCTTATCGGATCAATTTAGCATATATTCGAAATAACTTTTAGTTCAAAAAATGAACGGCAATTATTATTTCGACACCATTTCCAATTCATAACCATATCAATAACCGACAACGGAATTACCAACTAAACAAAATAATAAATATGAACGCTGACATCGATAAAATTGTAGTGTAAAACCTAAGTCTCCCTGCTAACTCACCACCGTAAAAAGAAATAACTTTGATTGCCAAGTAAATTGAAGTAATCTTTGAGCACAAAAATTAAACAAACGAACTTCAAAAAATGCTCAAATTATAGTGTAGAAGTTCGTCTCTCGAGATCACCACCATACACCCTTCAAACTCAACAAAATTGGAAAAAGAGAGAACCAAAACTTCTTTGAATGATCAAATTAAACAACAAACCTGAAGTATAAGTGCTACGAGGAGGAAGCTCCGAGCTAACCTTGGATCCCCAACAATTTCCCATCGCCAATTCCGAGACGAACGCGAGAAGCAAAATTGAGACTTTTATTCTGTTTGATTTCCACTTCTCCTTTTGAAGAAGAACCTCAGAAAGCTTGGTAAAGTGCTAGAGTAGCCTAGACTAGACCGAATCGATGTCGCACCACTAAAAGATCCCCAACTTTCCACCTCCTAAATTCGTCGCACCTAATCTTATTTAATCAAACTAATTTCTCCCTCAAGAAGGCAGAGAGACGGTTAGAAGCTCCAACCCCTCTCTCTCTTTCTCTCGCTTCTCTCGATCCTCTCCACTCGTAGGAGCACCTTTTTACACCTGGAGAGTTGACCTTTTCGCTATTTATCTCTCTCTCGCGCGCGCGCGCTCTCTCTCTCTCTCTAGCACGAGTGAAAGAACTTTTGAGGAGAGAGAAAGGGGAGGTTCGGGAGCATTAATGGCGGGAAGTGGTCCCCGCTGAGAGGACAGCGAGGAGAAAGAGGGATAAAAAGGAACACATAACAAGGGCTGTGATAATTATCTCCGTATAATAGACCCGCTTATATCACCAAACACGAATAATTTTCAAAAATAGTTTATTACCAGTTCTAATTTGAAAATGTATGTAATATTTCGTACTCTTATGTCTTTTTACTTTATGAAGTGACATTTCATCGTCTTTTTCTACATAAAAGACATTTGCACGATATCAAATACTCGTATTATGGAATAATATACTTCCAAATCTACATAAAAATTCTAATAAGTTATATCTCAACTAAAAAAACCTAGATGATAAACTTCAAATGAAGTCTAAACAAAACATGAAAAGACGACAATTCACTCTCTTAGTTTGTAAAAGTTGTCATTTAGAAAAAAAAAATACATTAGAAATTTGTTAATCATATTATTTGTAATCATGAAGCACTAATTGATTTATCTTTGTAGTCATTAAAACAAATCATATTCCTTTCTAACCATATATATTGTAATATTACATCACTAAATAATTTAATTAATAAGATTTTTTCTTCTTATCATTCTTGATACTGATAATGAGATGATGAGAAAAAAATAAAAAATGATAAGTTTCATTAAAAAAAACAAGATTTTGTGTTTTACTACTGATCATCAATTTCATGTTAAATGTTGTTCCTCGATGAGTTTCTTTTATATATATATATATATATATATATAGTATGACTAATGTGAAAACATTTGCACTTTGGTCGAAGTACAAAAGTTTTATATTTTATATATTTTGTGATCAAAGTATAAATTTAAGTTGCTCAATAAATTTTTCATACTAAATTTTTGTAGGAAAATAAATTTCGTGATTTTTAGAATTTTCTATCTATTTTTTAAAATAGTTCAATTTAATATTAAAAAAATATGACCATTTCAGGACTGTTTTTTATATTTAAAAATAGCTATAAATCTCTAAAAATTCATAAAATTTGATTAATTTGATTAATTTGATTTCTAGAAGATTTTGATATGAAAAACATATTGAGCAACTTAAATTTTAATTTTGGCCACAAAAAGTTACAAAATGTGAAACTTTCATACTTCGATCGAAGTGCAAATATTTTCACATTAGCCATAATATATATATATATGAGTGAGGCTATGGTGTTCCGCAAAACACCAAACGTGTTGTACATCGCATCCATATCTGTGACTTCAAAGTCCAAACGATCGATCCAAACCGTTAAACTTTGATCATTATATTAAATTCTTCTTGGAGACCGAATTTTACATTTTTTGAATTTCTTTATGATTTTTTAGAGAGGTCGAAAAGCATTCATATCGGATGATCCAAAGATCGTTAATTAATCAATTTTTCACCCCTTTGAAAAAATTGTACAAAAATGTAAAATTCGGTCTTCAAGAAGAATTTAATATGAAGATCAAGTTTAACGATTTGGATCGATCGTTTGGACTTTGAAATCACAGATATGGATGCGAAGTACGTGTTTGGTGCTTTGCGGAACACCATAGCCTCACTCATATATATATATATATATATATATATAGATAGGCTAGGGTGCTCCATGGAGCACCAAACCGTTCATGCTCCACATCCATTATCTCCAATTTGAAAATTTCAACGACCGATCCGAACCGTTCAACATGATCTACATATATAAATCTACTTGGAGATTGAATTTTATATTTTTTTGAAATTGTTTGCTATTTTTTAAAGAGGTAGAAAAGTTGCTAATCAAACGGTTTCTAAACCAACAAAAGTTGTGATTTTCATACCTCTCTAAAAAATAGCAAAAAAATTCAAAAAAAAATATAAAATTCAACCTCCAAGTAGTTTTAAATATGTAGATCATGTTTAACGGTTCGGATCGGTCGTTGGAATTTTCAAGTTGGAGATACGATGTGGAGCATTAGCGGTTTGGTGCTCCATGGAGCACCATAGCCTTTCTCTCTCTCTATATATATATATATATAGTGAGTCTTCTATGGACAAAAAAATTAAACTCAAATTAATTATATTCGTTGATCATCATCAATAATTGTACAATCAAGTTGATTTTGCATCAATAGTAGTAAAATCAAGTTAATTTTGATCCATAGAAGAATTTGCCATATATATATGCATTTGAGATTCAAAGTTTCAATATTATATCATTGAAACGCAAAACGCAAAATTGTTGCAACTATATTTAATATCATAATGATAATACTACTAAACACGTTACGAATAGATTATCTACAGTTTCATCTTACCTGCTCGACCTTTTTTAGTAGAGGCGAATCCAAAAGCTATTTTAGTCCGGACACTGAGGTTGAGATCAAGCCCGACACAAACTCATTAAAATATCGCTAAAAACTCATTTTTCACTACAAAAATAATTACAACTACACTAAATTTTGCATTTTTTGAAATAACTCCACCCTTGTTTCTTAGCAAGGTTGCTTTTAGTGAAAGTTCTGTTTATTTTAACTAATCAAAGAAAAATCCTAACTTTTGAGTAATCCTTGGTACTGTAAATTTGATTGTTAGATCGATTTCAACAGTTTGAATTTGTTATTGAAATACAATGCTAGTTTTACTGGTTAAAATTAAATTAAAATAATATTTGTTGAGGTAATCTCAAGTTATTGACTTCAAGTTATTATTGTACTCTTGATTGAAATATTAAACATATAATAGTATGATAAATATAATTTATGTTTCATAGTGTATTAAAGGTCAAGTAAAGTCATTATAAAAAAAATAATACATCACTAACTTAAATAGCTTAAAGAAGTATATGATTCCTGGATTGATGTGGGATTGTTCTTTTGTGTATGAAATTTTACAAATTATTTTAGATATTTACAATTTTGTGACTACATAAACAAACAAATTCTTATTAGTAATTACAACTTCAAGGAGAGTTGGAATTGGAGATGCTAAGCAAAACCCTGAATGCATTTTGGATTTCTCTTTTGTGATTAGTAGGTAGAAATCCAACTCTTTGATTTCTGATTTAGGTGGCGTCCAATTGGAGGCTTTGTATCCTGACCGTTGGATGACAAATGGACGGTGTATGAAAATGTCATATTACTATATTAGGTAGGCGGTGGGACCTCCATAAGTAGCTACCCAAAACGGACCTTGTAGTAGTCTTGTATTGTAATTTGTACTGTTGCTAAAAGCCTGCCTTTGAAAAAAATTCATGTCATAAAAAGTAAACCTTTTTGGATGGTTCCTTCATTAGGACACGACGAAATAATTCGGCGTTGCTAAATTCTAAATTTTTTTATAAAAAAAATGAAAATGATCGTTTTACAAGTTATAAATATTGTTAGATTAGAACCATTTGAAATATATATATATATATATAGTTGTGCTAAAATACTTTATAAAGCACCAACATGCATATACTTTAGACTCGTATCTCGAGATATAAAGTGCAAACAATCGATCAAGACCGTTGAAAATGTTTTCTATACTAACAAAAATTTGGAGACCAAATTTTACATTTTTTTGAAATTTTTAACTATTTTATCGGTTAGGTGGAAAATTCATTAATCTAACGATTTACAGACCTTCAATATAACCAATTTTGCACCCATTCGATAAAATAGTAAAAAAAAATTTAAAAAATGTAAAATTTGGTCTCCAAATTTTTGTTAGTATGGAGAACATTTTCAACGATCTTGATCGATTGTTTGCACTTTATATCTCGAGATACGAACCTAAAGTATATGTATGTTGGTGCTTTACAAAGTATTTTAGCACAACTCTATATATATATATATTTTATAATGATAAATAAATTACATTTATTTTTAACATGAAATAAAAACTAAAAAGGTCAAGACAATTGACGAGTTTCATGCTGTGGTTCTTTTTCCACACAAAAAGTAATAATGTCTTGGATAATTGTGCTACACATGGTTTTCTTGATTTCATGGGAGTTGCAATAGTAAAATAATGAATTGTATAATTAATGACAATAATTATGATGGTGGTAATGATAATAAGCATTTTTTTTAATAAATAAAGAGCACCCGTCACTTTATTTTTTTAACAAAACCAAAGCATATACTCTAAAATCCAACATCATTGCTAATATAGGCATACTCTGGAAAACAACACCTATGACTAAAATCCTATATTAATCTATACCCTCTTAAATCTAAGACCAACAAATTTGTTTTGAAAAATCTCTACTAAAGACACCATAAAAACTAGAGTAAATATATCCATAATACCATAACTAGAGTAATCTTCCTGATTTCCTAAATCATCTTTTACCACTTTCAAATTCTATCTAAATGTATGACCTTCGAGCATCGACATGGCCATTAATTACTAGCAAGACGTCTTGTACTTCTACCAACCAATGTGTCCATTGCTTAACCAGTCCTCGTACACGAACTAAAGTGGGATTCGGCCCAAGATCGCTCGATTATATATGTACCTCACAATCTCCAAATCACACCTCAATCGGCGCTCAGTCTCACTTGGCACACGTCTACGAACAAATCACCAGCCGCACTGAGCCCTCCCAGCAAATGCGATCAATCTCAAACACCCAAAAGAATCAAAGTCAATCCCTCGACCACTCGGCAATTAGGATCCCAACACCATCAAATATTCTAATACCAACTAAATCATACTTGTTCTTTTTGTGCATACCTTAACAAACCCCTTCACCTCATGTCAACCACCTCCACTCACAGACTACCATATTCCATTAATTCAGCACCCTAGATCTCTCGTGCACATACAATCTGTCAACATTAATCATACTAATATAGAAACTAATTATCTCATCGTCTGCGAATGAAGTTCATCAACTCTGATTAGAAGAAGATTGGTATGCAATTCGGTGCAAGAACAATGAATCGGTGCCTCTCGTATCATGATCTCATCATCACTCCCTAGTGCATCAAATAATGACCGTCAGCTCTCAGCATCACACAATCCCAAAGTTTAGATCCTCAGCATCACTCTCCCTTGTGAATAGAATCAACCGAGAACCAGTATCAGCATATCATCACGAACAATATCTTTGCATCTCCACATCGCCCCTAACAACGCCACTAACAGTATCTCAACGTCGTCATTCACATGATTCATATCACATCACCTACTTCTGATATGGCCTCTGCAGCACCCAACATCACACACCATATCAACATCTTGTCATCCCGTCTTAGCTTTGATCAAACCTGACAAAATCAAGGTTGATCAAATCACGTCATCTCAGCTTCAACATCGAGCAACAATCTCACCAGACTTGAATCGCCATCGCAACAACGAGCAACATCGATGAACCATCGAGCAATGATCAACATCGAGCAACAATCTCTTCAGACTTCGATCAACATCGAGCAACGATCTCTACTTTGCCTCTCAGCATCTAGCAACCTCAATCACTCCTGAATCGACAACTCTTCTCATCATCGATCTCACCAGACTTTATCTCGCCAACCTTCTGAGACTCTTATCTGATCTGATCTCTCACATCTCGTCAACTTATCTGATCGAAACCAAGGGACAGAGGCGTCCGTATCTGCTGTTATTCTCGACGATAACAGAACCCTGTTATTCTTTGATCCGACCGCCAGATTTCGACGCTGATGAACGGACGGCTCAGATGGACTGCACGGAGCCCGATGTATTATATATTTTAACCGTTAGATCAAAAATAGACGGTCGGATTTGAGAAAAACAGAGCCCTGTTTTTCCTTAGAATAACATCTGATATGAATTCAGGGACAGAGTGGGGAGAGGAGTAAAAGGGGGGAGAGGAAGAGGGGAGGAGGTCGGGGACCGAAAGCGACCTCTCTCGTCTGAATTTTTTTCAAAATCGCTCTTTTTATTGCCTGAGAGAAACCGCTATTTTCTCCCTTATTGTATAATGCAACACATTATTATCTTTGTATAATGCAACACATTAATGATAATAAGCATAGCAACAATATTGACATATATAAATAAATAAATAAGTAAATAACAACAATTTGTAAGAGAATGATAGTGATGATGATGATACAACGATGGTGATGATGATAGTGATGGTGATGGTAATGGTGATGATGATCATCATCTAGTCATACAATTACAAATAATGCAATGATAACAAATTATTATGAACATTTATACATAGTTCACACTTGTTCAGACATTTCCGTACAGAGTCCGCGCACATGACAGAACTTTATTGACGAATAAGCCTAAAAAATTGCCTCCAATGAAGAAATTAAAATTATGTTTCTAGTATTACAAGTTGTATTCGCCAAATGCAATTAGAAAAGTCAAGTTGTAAGGTTTAGCATTAATATAAGAAGAATGGATTTTAAATCTAGACATTGGGATATAAACCAAATTCTATATTAACCATCATGAATTAAGTTACCATGGTCTTTATTTTCTTAGAATTTATTTTTATTTGAATACTTCGATTTTATTCAAGATGACTCTATGATGAGACGTCCCTAAATTTCTAACATTTAATTGCGTAAACCAGATTTATTGATCAGATCTTTATGAGAGGGAATCACTTGACGACATTTTAATTTTGACCATTTTTCATAATTTTTAGAATTAATTTTAAAATTGAAATCCAACATTATACGTCATATACATTGTTTCCGATATCATATTGTAAAAATTGTTATGATGTTTTAGCCTACATCAACTCAGGGGCGGAGCTACGTGAAAGTAGGATGGATCAGCTGATCCATTCTGAAAATAAATTTTTTAAAATTATTCATGCATATGATTTTTTTAAATATGCACTATTTTGAATCACTCTGAAAAAATCGTAAATTTTGAACTACCCTAACAAAAATCCTGAATCCGCCCCTGCATCAACTGACTTTAATTTTCCACCGTTCGAAATTAAAGTTCTTTGATGTATCACTAAACAGTACCAAATTAAATCTTTGATTATTAGAATATATACATGTTCAACTAAATACCTATTTATAAAAAATCGTATTTGATGTATGTTTCCGCGTGCATCAACTAACTTCAACTTTTAAATTTTAATGTGTTGAAATTAAAGTTCTTTAATGCATTATTGAACAATACCAAAGTTACATGAATTTGGTTGTTAGACTATCTATATTATCACAAAAATCTGTTAAGTTTTCTGAGGAAAAAACCTATTAATTTAACATTTCAATTTCATTTAAATTTTTAATAAGATTACTATCAAGATATTATATATTCATTTTTAGTTATCACTTGATAATTTTTTAACAATCACAAAAACAAATTTAAATTAAAACCTAACATTTAGACATGATTTATTAAAATAGACATGATATTTGTTAAATATAATGAAATATATATTTGTTAACATTTTAGATATTGCATTGGGCGTGCAACTAAAATAATCATTTTTATTATTTTCTTTATGCTAATTCTACAATGGATCAAATGTAATGTGATTGTACTACTATTAATGAAAAATCAACTTGATTGTATTATTATTGATGACAATTAATAATCGTATTCGATTGTGGTGGAAAATTTGGATTCACAGAAGAACTACTCAAATTTTATTATATATGAATGAGCTCTTATTAATAAATGAATAGAAACAT
The DNA here is from genome assembly GCA_964058865.1 of Eleocharis quinqueflora. Taxonomy (NCBI): domain Eukaryota; kingdom Viridiplantae; phylum Streptophyta; class Magnoliopsida; order Poales; family Cyperaceae; genus Eleocharis; species Eleocharis quinqueflora. Next base: position 10,519 of record CAXKVX010003055.1, read on the forward strand.
GTGTTCTAATTTCCTTTACCCGACTACTTTGACGATTGGTTTGATTTGTTTAGGTTTATTGTGAGACTGATTTTTAGGATTGAAAATTTGAAATAGTGAAATATTGCAGATTTCCTTTTTCCACAGCCACAGGAAAAAGAAAGAAAAGGAACACACACCAAACAGTTTCTTTTTTAACTATGAAAATTGAAATGATAAAAACAGTTAAGCAATTTAAGTTTTTCGATTGAATGATCACGCTGTATTTTTAATTGTGAGACAGCTTTAATCTACCATGCGGCTTTGTTTGTTTTTTGTTTTGAATATTTATTTACGATGTTGACTATGCAAAAAAAATTAATTATAATTTCGATCATACATAACAAAAAATTCTAACCGTTAAATTATAATTGTCTTTTTGTTTTCAGTCTGCACCAGCTGCAGTATATATTCAATAGTCTCGATATCATATGACAGTTAAGATATTCTCAAAATTCGAACTGTTTTATTTCAGGAACAATTTCGAACGAACCGCACTAGTTTGAGTTTGATTCAAAGTCATTTTGAACTAGTTTGATTCGATTTGAAATTAATTTCGAACTGAAATCGAACGAATTAATTTCGAACTTTTTTCGAACCAAACTCGAACGAATTATGAACTACGAATTTTTCTTGCACTCCTAATTCATATCTGACCAAATAAATTATAATTCGTAATTTTTCGGATTCAGTCATATTAATCGGATTAGGATGTATTACATTTACACCCCTAAAAATAGTCATGTTATATCATCGGTCAAATAACTAGATTAAAACATTATTCAAAACGGACGTAATGGTGATATATGATGAAATATATGTAAATATCACTTCCAGTAATTTATGGTAGTTGATGCCAAAATATACACAATTGTCAACACAAGCTGAAAAAAGGGTAAAAAAAGAAGAAGAAGAAGAAAGAGTTGCATATTTGACATGATAGAGATTGGATATTATTGTGGGGAATTATTAGCTTTCATAACAGCTCAGAGATGCATTGCATTTAATTTAATGTATCTCTAAAAATCACGGGTCGTATTTGCATTGCATTGCATTACATCAAGGTCTATTTTTGTTGAGAGAGACTTGGAACCATTTTTTTGGCCACACAATTAAACGCTTTTGGTTGAATTGAACTAGGTTGCAAATTTGTAATGTTGCTTCGACTTTGCCAATCTATATATGTGATTAACACAATGTTGAAATTTTAGACGTAATTAATTTGTAGACAAAATATCAAAATCATAGCTGAGCAGTGAAGAACAATTTTGGGAAATTACAGACATATTAAGTGACTAAGTCCAAGAAAAATTAGACAATAATTGATCGCGACTAAACATACAGCAATGATTTGTTTGAAATTTAATTTTCTTACTTCCCAGTAAGGACGATGAAGGATAAAATTATTTACTTAATTTAATTTTATATTTATTTTTTTAAGCGATGTGTTTGTGTTGTTGAAGAGCTTACTTGTGAATGTTTACGTACTTCATATATATAATATTTAAATATATTGTACATTTATAATGAATATGTTAAAATCAATAGAAAAATAAAGTTCAAATAAGATATAGTCGAACAAAAAGTTGATATAAGTTGGCTTCTATCTTATTCATATGTCTTTCAACCTTTTTTCCTTAAAAGAAATTTGTTTGACAAAATTTTTTGTGATAAGCAAACTCTCGTGAGAATCAACAGAAAAATAAATTTGAAATTTTCTGTGATAAGCAAACTTCCAACACTTTTTTTAGAGAGTTTGCTTATCACAAAAAAATTCGTCGACCAAATTTCTTTTTTATTGAACACCATGAAATAAGACGTAGCCGATTGTTTGTTGTTCGACAAATCACTAATACAACGAAATTAGATTTTAGTTTTTGACTTTTTGATGTATTTAATTTTATTCTCTCCTGAAATAGGATTAAAATATTTTTGTTTTTTATTTAAATTATAATCTTGTTAATCTCATGAGGTTTTCTCCCCCACTTCAAATAAAAAGGTTTTGTTGTGAAAAAAACGCTTGTTTTTTCAGCTCTGGCACATGATTTAGGATCCGTATCTGCTGCTCTTTTTGATAAGAGCTGCTCTCTTCCATCTCGACCGCCCAATTTTGATCGGACCGCCCACAGATGGAAATCAGGGGGCTGTATATTTTATAAGTTTTAGATCTGAAAATTTAACGGTCCAGATCAGAAGAGCAGGGTCCTGCTCTTGCTAAATAAGAGCAGCGGATACGATTCCCATGATTTGGATCCGTATCTGCTGCTCTTTTTGATAAGAGCAGGATCCTGCTCTCTTCCATCTCGACCGCCCAATTTTGATCGGACCGCCCACAGATGGAAATCAGGAGGCTGTATATTTTATAAGTTTTAGATCTGAAAATTTAACGGTCCAGATCAGAAGAGCAGGGTCCTGCTCTTGCTAAATAAGAGCAGCGGATACGGATCCAAGCCTCACAATTTTCCTCTTCATATTTCTTTCAATTAGCGAGTTCAGAAAAAGGCCTAAAAGCCCAACGAAACTCACCTGGGCCCAAGCCTCAATTTGGGCCCAATTCTCTCTCTCGACTCAACAGAACAACACACCCAGCACAAAACAACATATGTTATACTGAGACTGGCAACTAGTACATCACCAGAGCATTCAAGGTATACACCATACAGAACAACAAACCTGGTTCACGTACCAGTAAACCAGACAGGGGCCTCAAGAACCCAACAAGGCACAATATCGGTCAAACATTTCAAAACAGGTCGAAAGGTGCCAGCAAATCACCTAAGCCCTAATACAAATTAGTTTGACAATTCAATTATAGACATGCAACCACTGGTACACAAAATCAACATAACCAATAAGCCCCTATAGTGCTGGCATAGGTCATACCACAACTCAGTAGGTGTCAATGCTAAATCCTGTCACAGCAAGCAAGGGAAACAATACAGTGGCAAGAGGCAAGCAATGCACCCACCACAAAAATCAAAGAACATGCTCAGACCACCAAGCACAACACAACAAGAAGGAAAAACCAATAAGAACAGGGACATAAATTCCAGTCTAGAAATTACCAGTAAAAGAGAAATGCAAGGGTCGAGTGCCAACGTAACCAATGAGTTAAGACACAGTTCCTACCCACTTCATCGGCTCGGCTGCCACCTCTTTTCCTCCCTTTTCTCTTACCTTTGGGTTCCTCTCTTCGACTCAGCTTATTTTTAAGAGTCCATTCTCAACACATGAGAACCGAACAGAAAAGGAAATGGGAACGAAGGAGTAGTTTTCCCGAGCTTTATAGAGGGGTTGAGGTAATGGTAAAGACTTAGGCGAGAGGGGAAAGAGACCGAGAGTGATGGGTTCTCAGAGAACAGAAACAAGGACGAGGGGCTGTCAGAAAGTAGGTGAGGTGAGAGGGTGTATTCGACTGGGTCGTGTTCGAGGAAAACATAGAGAAACCAAGAGGTGGGTGAGAGAAACAGAAAGGCAGAGGGGAAAGAAAGGACCGAAAAGAGAGAGAGTGTGCCGAGAGAGAGGAGAGATGTGTGGTCTCGGGAAGGTAAATGAGAGTGAGAGAGAGAGGGTTGGCATGTGACAGAGGAAAAAGAGAGAGAGAGAGAGAGGAGAAGTGACGACATTAATTGCGCGGAGATAGGTAAGGCAAACAGAAAGAAAGGAAAAAGAAAGAGAGGATAGAGGATTGCATGGGGAAGGTAAAAAGATGTATGAGAAAGGGAGAAACCAACGGATTTTGAGGGGTATATCAGATTCTTTGTCGCTTCATCTTTGTGGCATTTAATGATTCGATCCGTTACTCAAAAGACTTTGACCCGTTTTATAACAATATGTTAAGTTAGGTCATAGAGGACCCAAGGTAGGGCGGAGACTCCAAGGTGGTCCTCCAAAGTTGTCAGTTGGGATTCTCTGCATCACTTTCCTTGTGTAGTCTCGTGTGCATGACTGTTCCTAAGTGTGATGTGACCCGTCCGAACCGGCCATGACTCATTTCAGGGTCTTTAGACTCATGGGATCGAGTTAAGGTACTGAAAAGGCAGTGGAATTGCTTTTGCAGCATCACGTGTGTGATCCTTCGTGTGTCAACTAGTTGCAAGACTCAATCCTGACCCAACGAGTCATGTAGGGTTGGAGCATGAGTTTCTAAGGTATTATAAGGGTTTATAAATGATATTTTTGGATCTTTTGAGGCCACGATGGTGCGACGGGTACCGTTGCTAATTGAATCAACCTTGAGACGGATTGTACGACTCGTTAAACACATTCTAAAGAATTGTGTAAGTTAGATAAAATTCTTGAAAATTTTCTAATTAAATTTGTAATTTGTCCATACTTGCATTTTGTTTCAACATAGATAAAATTTGGATTAGTAATTTAATTATAAATACTTATTTATTTGTTTTGAAAATTAAATATGTTAACCATGATAATTGATCTACTCATCTTATCATATACTTGCTAAATTTTGAAATTTCCTAAACTAACTTAGCAACTTAGCGTTATAACTATTGGGTCTTAACGGTTCAAATCTTTTAATTAGCTTAAGCCATATCTTAAGGTTCCTTAGCGATTAAGGCAATCGAACACGAGTTACTAAACGCGGATTAAAATTTAATCCTACTTGTGTTGCCGAACAGCTCCAGAGAGTAGAAAGTACTGAGCTGCCCGTTTTATTTGCAATAGTTTCAACTGAATTTTGGTCGTACGATATATTGGGCCGGGTATATCCTCCTCCTATTTCCAGTTCGAAGTGAGCTGGAGAAGATATATTCCAACGAAACCCTAGTTTATGGGCGCAAGTTGGTTTAGTTCCCGCGCCATTTTCGTTTTCTTTTTCTCCAAATTGAATTTCGGTCGATCATTTCAAAGTCACAATTCTCTCTCGCCATTTCTCTTGGAAAAAGTACCCCGTAATACGCATCTGTGCGACTCCCGCCACTCCCAGTCGGGACTCCGCTTTCCCTCCCACTCTCCCAGTGCCCTTTGTAAGTAGAAACTTCGTCTATAAATTATCATGTGATTTGTTCAAGTTGTTTAGTATTAGGAATCAATGGATGTAATCCTGTGATAGTGTGATTAGTTTAGTTTAGTTTTGGTGTTCTTCAAATGACCTGGTACTGGCAATGAAGCCCCTGTGAAATCTTGATTTGGTGGTCAGGTTTCACTTTAATGGCTATTAGGTTCATTTTTTTCCCAAGAAGGTGAGAAGCCTCTGAATTTTGAAACCAGATCGTTCGAGTATCATAGAATTTGTTTGTGTATGTACTGGAGGAGATTGAATTCTAACGAGTGATGAATCCTTCAGTTTTTCCATAACAGCAATTCACACATAGCGGGTTATATTGATCTAACGAATGACAAACTAATTGTGTCCATACTCTCATTTTTCAATTGCTAGTGAGCTGTATCTCAATGAAAAATTATTCTGTGTTTCTGGCTGCTTCACTTCAAAGTGGTTCAAACATTTGTTATGCACCTTTGTGGTCTCCATAATTTCCTTTTATGAGGCACTTTACATCAGTAAAAATAATGGAAGGCAAAGCGATGAATGAGTCAGGGTTCCTTTTTTTTAACTATGGAGGAAAGAAGTTTTCATGCCCATAAGGACTATACTGGTTTGTACTCTAATTTACCTGATATTTATGTTTGTTTTACCACATTTAAAAATTAAAAACAACCAAGCTAAAGCAACAGCTTTCAATTCGTCATGTAAGAACAAAATTATCTTAGTTAGTGTCCTCCAGTGGAAAATCTTACATAATTCAGATATTGATGTCTTGTAAAAGTATTTAAAAGAAGACGTATCAGTGGCTCTTGAATGTAGCTCAGTAGAGCTAAAAATATATGATTGTGAGTTCCTTTCCTGTGTATTAAATAATCTCTGTAGGTTATCTTATTCAGTTTCTTACTCCTATGCCTTCAATTCAAATTAGTATATGTTTTCATTTTTATTAAGCCTTTTTTCATTGTTTCCCACTCATTTTCTTCTTGAAGAAATACCAGCAATAATTAAATATGTACATAAATAAAAAAAAATGTTACAATTTAGTAAAAAAAAGAAAAAAATTGTTACAAATTACGAGGTGTTTTTTCTGATCTGGTTTTGGTACTGGCAATGAAGCCCCTGTGAAATCTTGATTTGGTGGTCATGTTTCATTTTTTTTCAACAATTAAATATCATATAATTTTTAATTCAACATTATATATTTTTTTTATTATTGAGTCTATGCTTAAAAATGGCCTAAATCTGCCACTGCCTCTAATTAGTTTAGTGTAAGTGTATCTGATACCTGAATCCTGGTTACTCGGATAGACATCTGTTTTGTTCTCTATGGTGTTGATTAGTTGATAGGATGTTGTGTATTTTGTGCCTATTTTGGTTGTGAATGGGAGATGTTTGGTAAAATGCTGCATAGATTATTGTTGCAATTTTGTTGCCATACTGTACTAGTATTGTATCAATTTTGTTTCTTATATTCTACTGGTATTGTGTGGTTTCCGTATGATTCCAGAGTTTCAAACAGGGCCTAACATCATAAAAAAACAAGGGAAGTCATCCTTGATGTTTTATTTCTGTTTAAATTTAATTAAATTTTGGAATTTGTTTATTCAGCTTGTCTGTTATTATTGTTGGTCCTATTGAACAATTATTTTGCTCCTATTTCAGGGAAATTCTTCTGAGAAGCAAAAGGAATTGGAGAAAAATATTAAATCCCCAACTCAGTCAACAGCTGATCCAATTTTTGCTCCAACTTAATTGAAATGGCTGGACAATCTGATCCTAGTCTTTCCATTTTCTCAGCTCCAGAGGTACAGATAACCTTACTGTTTTTCCAACTTAATCCTCCATCTTTTATGATTTATTACTACTATCTTCATTGAAAAAGTTACACCTTTTTTTTTGTCATTTTCATGCATAGGTTGAGTTTCTTGCAGAGGATGAGATGATTGAAATTGTGCCTAATATTCGAATGGATGCATTGAACTTGCTCTGTGTAAGTACCTTTTTTACTTGTGATTTTCTATGCAGATTATATTATTGTTTTGTAATCAATGCAGTGGGGTTGCTTCATAGCCACTAGAAACTATAGATTTGCTGTGGGGTTGCTTCTGTTTTGAGCGTTTATTGCATTTTGGTTTTTATCTAAAAGGTGCTCCTCTAGAAGTTCAGTACAGTCACAAGTTTTTGGGCTCCTGATTATGGGGTAAACCAATTTATGCCGGTTCAATGGAAGGAACTTGCAGAATATGTATTATTGGTTGATTGTACCGAACTGCTAACCATTGAGTATCTCTAATTTGATGGGTACATTTGCTATTTGGTAGTTTGCAGAAGAATGAGTCACTTTTCAGGGTTGTTCACATTAGTGCGATATTCACTTATTTTGATAGAAATTGATGTTTAATCAAGCAGTATTTAATTTTACACTGTTACATGACTTGCAGGGAGATTTTGGGCCATTTTTACCTCAAATTGCATGTAAAGTGCCTCTCTGGCTTGCTGTGGCTCTCAAAAAAAGAGGCAAATGTTCCATCCGGACACCTGATTGGATGTCAGTTGGTGAGAAACTTTCACTGTTTGTTATTACTTTATATTTCTGTGTACATTAAATTGCCTGTTGTAATCTATTAGAAGGCCTGCTTTGATTGATAGAAGTCTGCATTTAGATGTTTAGTGCAGAAACAAAAAGGTTTGAAAGGGTTCTAATTTTGAAATTTTAACTTATGTAAATCGTAGAGAAGTTGACACAAGTACTAGAAGCAGAAAGGGAATCGCCTAGGGAATTCCAACCTTTGCCGTTTCATTATGTGGAAATTTCACACCTTTTACTTGACCAGTAAGTTATTGGCATAATAAACGGGGCTTTTGGCAAGCTCCAGTTTACATCTCCCTATATATTCCACAAATGTCTAACACTTCTTAATGCTTAATAGCACCAAACACTGGTCCATGTGCAACTAATGCTCAATGCCAGAAAGAAGGTCAAAATTGTGCAAAGTCACCAGAAATAAAATTTGTGTTCAATACCTTTTCAATAATAACTAGAAATTTGGCAATTGAGTAAGCTATTTATTTGATTTTAGAAATGAAATCACAATAGGAATTGGGGAATAGTACTATAAATTATGGTTTAGATGTGCAGTTGCCTTCTTCATTGCACTATAAAATGTGGTTGTAACATGCAACGAACATTAGAATTCTTTGGTCCTATCTGCTAATAAAATACATTTCGGCTGTAATTTCACAACACACTGAATTTTGTTCCTTAAATTGCATCTTATGGTTCCTAACTTGATAATTTGCTGATACATTTCCAGTGCGCATGATGATATACCTGATGTGTACATGGTGAGTCTTACTCTTATACTTTCACAATTGTAATCTTAATTTAAAATTGCAGGATTTTTTCAATTGTGTATATTGGTCTAGGTGAGATCTTTGATTGAAGATATTAGAAATGTGAGGTTTCATAAGGTGGAATCTGGTTTAGAAACGATTTCAGGCCGAACTCATGCTGTGAAGGTACTGACCTTCTGTTGTTGTTGAAAATTGAAAATTTAAGGTTTTGGTTGGTTACTTTGAAGGTTTACTGAAACAAGCTTCCTATTTGACATTTTTTAAAATATATTTGCCGCAAGCTTCTGACAATTACTCATGGAAAGTATATAACAAGTTATATTTTGTGGCAATTATTACCCTACCATACAATTCTGTCCTTCCTAGGTCAAAATTATTATTTAAATAAGGTCTCGTGTTTTCATTAACCATTTTCTGCTGGCTTGGTTGAAGATCCTATGAAGAGATTAGGGACAATTTGTCGACTTTTTACATCTCAACCTGGGTCTTAGCAGTTAGACCCAATGAAGTTTAGGTTGTTCCTTGCAGAGACAGTAAACTCTCGTGGCTAGATTTGCAAACAGCACCTTACAGTTACTCGTTTCTCTATTTTCGTAATACTCTATTTGGCAGTTGAAAAATCTCTCAGCCATGGAGGTGAACCTAGTGCGGCCTTTCATGGTGCGAGTCTTACAAGCTTTCTACAAGCATGACAGTCCTGAAATGGTTCAACAAGCAGATACTTCATCAAATAAACGGCCTCAAGTTGTCGACCGTGGCCCACGTGTAAGTCTTTTCTGTTATTATTATTCTATCTCTCTGATTATGATGATGACACAGACATTTGTGTCTAGCGAAACAGATTTGAAATTGTCAGAAAAATGAAGGAAATAACTTGATTGCCACATTAATCATATTGGAAAACATCATAAAGTGAAAAAAAAAAAATCAGAAACTCCGAGCAAATACTAACTTGGAAATTTTCCCCTTATTTCAGAGAGATTTGCGACCAAGGTAGCAAGATAATGAATAACTCGCATGCTACTTCAGTGGATAGTAGTCTAAGCACAATATTTCTAGTTATTTTTTCATGTATGATTAACATGTTAGCCTGGTCAATGTGAGTTATGTTATCCTCTTTTTCGTTTATTTTTATATCAGATCAGATCAGCATCTTTCATCTGTTTTTTTTTTGTTCTTTGCTGTGTGATTTTAGCTGGAGCTGTCTGAAATCTTGTCTCTTATTTGGGTTTCCAGAAGTTATTCAGATTCTTTAAAGTAACAGCTTTTGTAATGTTCTCATGATGCGTTGGGATTTTAGGCCGAGTTTGTAACTTCTCAATGGTGTTTTAGTTAAAGAACCAGAAAACTGTAGTCCCTTAAATCTGGTGTTTTAGTTAATAACTGATTATGTTAATTTTTTCAGTAAAGTTCCCTGATATGAGTTCGTTCATTTAGGATTTAGTGGACAGTTAGCAAGGTATTTTGTGCAAAAGTGTCCAATATATTTAGTACGTTTGCAAATAATGAAATAATATGAACTGTTAAACTGGTAGAATGAAACGTACACGTTCCATCGACTTCTTTTCGTTTTCTGACTTTTGTCCCTCCAATTAAATCCTTTTAATGTTCGTCCATTTTCTGGTAGTTCTGGGAGCATTTGATTCGTAGGGATGTGAAAACAATTTTGAAGATTTTATAAAGGTTAATTCTTCTGGGAAAGCAAGCATTTACCGATTATTTGGCAAATCAATATGCAAAATGTTTACATCGTATATATTTTAAGCATCTTAAATGTTCGGATTTATCGCATGTTTATGATTGATTTAATTAAATTTCGAAATAAAAATTAATTATAAATTATCTTGTTATTTGAGTGATGATCAAGATTTAATCTTATTAATTTCTCTTTTCAACATATTTGAGTGTTGTAATTTCGCTACTGGTATTCTTCTATTTAATTGTAAGGAAAATATTTTAATATCAATAAAATTTCGTATTTAATTTTTGCATTAATTATATTTTCTTTTATTATTCTTTGTTACAACAATTTTATTAAATAAGATCGGTAACAATGTACGATTTAGATACTAATCATGTATTGTTTCCTCATAGTCTTTGTACTGTAGGTCTACTGATTTTACTATAGAAAAGCCAATTGTTTGCCCCTCTTGATAACACAAGGTGCCACATTCCCTCTCTCTCTCACACACACACAATAGAAAAAGGAGCCACACAAGAGCTGAGTGAGGAGCCATATAAATACCATCCAAATTAGGGATGGGGGCCAAACTTGATCAATTCAGCCAAGTCGACCAATCTTACCAACTCAATTTGAAAAGTTGCAGATTTAGAACATAATTAGTTAGTTATAAGTTGAATTTTTCTTAACTCTTTTATTGTTAACACAAATTATGTAATAACATAAGAATGATCTTCTTGGCTGCAACGAGATGTGGCAATGGGTTCGATTTCTATTTTAGAATTGTGTTGGGAGAAGAATGGCAGTAACGACTATATATTTGAAACAAAGAAGAAGGAAGAGATGGGCTGTAAGAGAGCATTGGGCTTAGTTACAAACATCAAGGTGTCAATCACAAATCTTGAAGAGGATCCAACAGAGGAGATTGAGTCGTGTCTTGGGAACCAGTTAGTTGAAGATGGACCAATCACGTGACATGAGTTGTTATCCAGGAGTCTTCAGTACAACCAAGGAATATTACTGTTTCTTTAATTGTCCTTTATTTCTGCTCATGTAAAATTCTACTGCAATTTACATTTAATTTTTTCTACTAGATTTTACTATTGTAATGACTATAAAAGGCTAGCATTAAGAATCCAATGTAATTTTTTCAGACATTTTATTCAATGAAAATCGTAGCTGTTTGCTGCAAGTAGGCTGTTCTTATTCTTTCTTTCCTTTCTCTTACAATTCATTCAAGCATTTTAGTTGTAATCAATTTTGTTTGTTGCAATTGTGGTATCAGAGCCCTCGATCTCCCTCTGTGTTGCACGAGTGCGGGTGCGCGTATCGTATCCAATACAGTGCGGGTGCGGCGATACGGCAATTTTAAAAAATCGCAGATACGAGTGCGGATATATATATACAATAAAAAATCATATTATATATTAAAATGCTTGAAATTTATTTTTATATTCAACTTTTTTTAATATATATTGATACTTGTGAAATAACAAAAAAAAAATAAGCATTTGATTAAACACTTTCTTGACAAAAGAGTTCAATTTATATCCAAAACGCATCCGAAACGTATCCAAAACGTATCTTGACCGTATCCGTCGGTCAAATAATATAAAAAACTCAATTTGTATCCAAAACGTATCCGAAACGTATCCAAAACGTATCTTGATCGTATCCGTCGGTCAAATAATATAAAATAATTGGATACGCCATGTGGCGTATCCGATACGCACCCGCACCGTATCCGAGGCGTATTCGATATGCGTACGGCTAGAGAAATGGCGTATCCGAGTAACACAGATCTCCCTTCTCTTTCGAACTTCTCTCATTCATCTTTTGCAAAAGAATTATTGCAGCAAGGCTTGATCCAACCTAGCACAAGTTATTTTTCTTCTCCTGTCTTGTTGGTGAAAAAGAAGAATGGTAGTTGGAGAATCTGTGTTGATTATAAAAGGCTCAATGATGAAACAATAAAGAACAAATTTTCAATTTCATTGGTAGATGATTTGCTTGATGCACTAGAGGGCATGCATTATTTTTCAAAACTAGATTTGAGGTATGGTTACCATCAATTAAGAATGGATGAAGGAGATGTTCACAAAACTGATTTTCAGACCCATGAAGGATTATTTCAATTCTTAGTTATGCCTTTTGGATTTACAAATGCAACTGATGCTTTTCAAGCCCTTATGAACTCAATTTTCAAACCTTTCCTCATGAAATTTGTAGTTGTGTTCTTTGATGATATACTTGTCTATAGCAAAACCTTCTCAGCTCACTTAGATCATTTGAGGCAAATTTTGCAAACACTGGCTGATGCTCAGTTGTATGTGAAATTGTCCAAGTGGGAATTTGGGGTCCATCAGATTGATTATCTTGACCACATCACATCTAGAGAAAGTGTTGCCACAGATCCTCAAAAGGTTCATGTCATGCTTTCTTGGCATGTTCCTAAGACCATTAAAGAGTTGAGGAACTTTCTTGGATTAACTGGATATTATAGAAGATTTGTTAAGTTCTATTAGATAATTGCAAGACCTTTAACCGATTTACTCAAGAAAGATAACTTTACATGGAACACTAAAGCACAATCAACCTTTGAAACATTCAAGGGGGCTATGAGTTCAGCACCTGTGCTCAAATTGCCTAATTTTCACCAACCCTTTTTGATTGAAACAAATGCTTGTCATGAGGGCATTAAAGCAGTTTTAATTTAGGAACACATGCCAATAGCTTATTTGAGTAAGAATTTCGGGGTCAGAAATTAATCCTTGTCAACTTATGAAAAAGAACTTTTAACCCTTTGCACAACTATAACCAAATGGTGACATTACCTTCTAGGGGTCGAGTTTGTGATCAAGACTGATCAAATTAGCCTCAAATATCTCTTGGAACAAAGAATTAATACACCTATGCAACACAGGGGTTTGAGCAAATTGTTGGGGTTGAATTACAAAATTGAATATAAGAAGGGCAGTGAGAATAAGGTGGCAGATGCTCTCTCCAAATTACCAACTTAACAAAATGACGTTGAGCAAGATATTTTAGTGGTCAGTGAGTTGCTTCCTCAATGAGTGGAGGATATCAAAGAGAACTATATCAATGATCCTTGGATTACTCAGTTGAAAAAATCAATTAACCACCCAACCTACCAATCCTAATGTAACTGAGTACATAGGTCTCCTTAGGTACAATGATAAGTTGTGTGTTGGTGATACATGGGCTTGAAGGCAAAAAATTCTCCAGGAATTGCATGATTCCTCTCAGGATTGTCGCTCAGGTATTACTGCCACATATCATAAAATTAAAAGAAATTTTTGTTGGCCTTCTTTGAAAGAATCTGTGCATCTCTTAGTTCAAAGTTGTCCAAATTGTCAAATCAACAAGGGGGAACATGTTTCTAGCCCAAGGTTCTTACAACCTTTTCCAATTCCTGATGAAGCATGGTCTAGTATTGGGATGGATTTCATAAATGGGCTTCCTAAGTCAAAAGGTTTTGAGGTTATTTTGGTCATTGTTGATAGACTCATCAAGTATAGCCATTTCATACCCTTGACACACCCCTACACTGCAACCGCAGTAGCATAAGTCTTTCTAGATCAGTTTTACAAGTTACATGGTCTTTCAGTTAACATTGTCTCAGATAGAGACCTATATTTACAAGTCAATTTTTGGAAGAATTGATGACAAAATTGGAAATCAAGTTGAACATGAGTATTGCCTTCCATCCTCAGTCAGATGGTCAGATCGAGAAGGTAAATCAATGTCTAGAACAATATTTGAGGGCCATGGTATATGATAAGACTAGTAAATGGGTACAATATCTGCTCCTGGCTAAATGGTGATACAATGCCAATTGGCATAGTGCTATCCAACAATCTCGTAGTTGATTATGATGCTTTGTGGAGTTTTCATGAAAGATTATCACCCATTAATAAAGTACTCCGAGCAGAAACACTTCACGTAATATGATAAAGACTTTGTGGTGTTTTTTTTGAATAGTTAACACCAATAAATGTACTAAAATATGAAGCACTTAGATTAGTATTCTATGCGTCTTTGTGGTATTGCAGTGAAATGTTATCACACTTAAATGAAGTACTCGAAGAAGAAACACTTCTTGTAGTAGGCTATGATACTTTGTGAAGTTTTCTTGAAAGGTTGCAACCCATAAATGAAGTACTCATATCAGCAATACTTCTCGAATTATGATAAAATGCTTTGTGGTGTTTTCTTGAATGATTACCATTCATAAATGAAGTAATCAGACATGGTATTATACGCCTCTTCGTGGTGTTGTAGCGAAATGTTACCACCCTTAAATGTAGTACTCGAAGAAGAAACAATTATCGTAGTAGACTATGATGCTTTGTGGAGTTTTCTTCAAAGATTGCCATCGATAAATGAAGTACTTGTACATGAAGCACTTAGAGTGATATTCTGTGCTTCTTCATGATGTTGTAGTGAAATGTTACCACCATTAAATGAAGTACTCGAATATGAAACACTTCTCCTAGTAGGCAATGATGCTTTGTAATATTTTCTTGAAAGGTTACAACTCATAAATTAAGTACTCAGATCAGAAATACTTCTCGAAATAAGATAAGATTCTTTGTGGTGTTTTCTTGAATGGTTAGCATCCATAAATAAAGTACTCAGATATGAAGCACTTAGAGTTTTTCTATGCTACTTCATGGTGTTGTAGTGAAAGGTTACCACCTTTGAATGGAATACTCGAAGAAGAAACACTTCTCATACTAGGCTATGATGCTTTCTGCAGTTTCTTGAAATCGAACCATCCATAAATAAAGTATTCAGATTAGAAACACTTCTCGTAGTAAGATCAAATGCTTCGTGGTGATTTCTTGAATGGTTACCACCCATAAATGAAGTACTCTGATATTAAGCACTTAGAATTGTAACACCACAAAGCACTTAGACATGAAGCACTGAGATTGGTATTCTATGCTTCTTCGTGATGTTATAGTGAAATGTTACTATACTTAAATGAAGTACTCGAAGATGAAACACTTCTCTTAGTAGGCTATGATGCTTTGTGAAGTTTTCTTGAAAGGTTAAAACCCATAAATGAAGTACACAGATCAGAAATACTTCTCGTAGTAGGATAATATACTTTGTGGTGTTTTCTTGAATGGTTACCATTCAAAAATGAAGTATTCAGATATGAAGCACTTAGAATGTTATTCTATGCTTCTTCGTGGTGTTTTAGTGAAATGTTACCACCATTAAATGAAGTACTCGAAGATGAAACACTTCTCGTAGTAGGCTATAA
>CAXKVX010003056.1:0-69446 GCA_964058865.1 Eleocharis quinqueflora
AAAGTAAGGATTTTGGACTGGCCAACCATTATAATTCACTATTTTAATACTTTATCTCATTAGTGAACATACGCTAGCTACAATCTGATGTATGCGAAAAATTCGACAACATATTCATATAGCTCTCTGAATACGCCAATGCGCATTTGCTTGTACATATGTATTCGTGGGGTACAATAGGAGAAATACTGAACCAAATTCTTTTCAAATATCAGATTGTAGCTAGCGTGTGTTCACTAATCATAAATGGAAGAAAGTATTTAAAGAGCAGTCCACAATCAGAAACTATTCGAGATTAATTTTTATCGGATTAATGTCAAATAGATACTGACTAAAATTAGTTCAAGTTTCGAAAATTAGTCCTACATAACAATACAATTGATATGCTAATGCTAATTTATTACTAAATATATACATCTCATAAAATTTAAAAAATAAATATAAATCAATCAATAAAAATGTACAAGAAATAACCTCAGGCCAAGTTATAGTGTAAAAGGAGGATAAAATTAGTTTTTTATTGGCACATATATAGCTGATTCTAAAAACAATTAAATTAAAATTATAGTGTAAAAGGAGGATAATGAGGATTCCATATTCTAACCGAATTTGATGGGTCTTCAGGCCAAGTCAACACCACAAATTTAAAAAAAAAGGGGGTCAGGAATCACGAATTCTCATCTGCACTGTCAGAAGAAATTGAAGGCTTGATGCCCCCCTTTTCTTCTCGTTCTCACTTTCTCATCTGCATTGTCAGATGAAATATTGATATAATTATGGAGAATGTTTTGGTGATACCATCATCGTTATCATTGTCGATATCAATACACAAATTTATTTACAATCAATTTGTACATTATTGTAGTTATTATGCATCTAACTAACTGAACGCTTTACTGAAAACGCGCCTCCCGACACGATTTCGCTTCTTCGTTTTCTTGAGTTGTTCTTTCCAGTTTATTCTACCGCTTCAACTCAATTCGAATAATAATACGAATAACATGGATAATGACATAATTAACATAAATCATAACATATTTAATAACACAATTCGAATAAATAACACTGATTAACATGTATAATAATATAGTTAACATACATAATAACTCATTCTGAGTATATAGTTAACATGCATAACTAACAGTCACAAAATAAATTAATTAACGTATTATGCATGTTATTTGAATTGTTATGCACATTATGAAATAAATACGAATAAATATAAATAATTGATATTGATGCATGGCGGTATGAATATGATGATACAAAAATATGCATAATAACAAAAATAACATACATGAGAACAAAAACAATTTGTATAATAACTATAACGATATGCAATTTGTATAATAACTATAATGATATAGCTCCCATAATTATATGTCGTAATTCTTCAAGGTGGCAGTGGTCTATACTCTCACATCACACCGTATCGGACCTTGAAAAAAGGGCTCAAGATGGGTATTAATTTAATAGGCAATTAATTCCGAGAATCAATTAAATTTTTGGGTTACTTCGTAGTTCAAACTTATAATTTTGAAAGATATTGTTATTATCAAATACTATATATATGTAAATATTTACTTACCAGTTTGATCATGAAATGAAAAATAAAAAGCCTGCGCTCCTGGATTTATGAATAACTCGCTTTAAGCCATGCATGTATAATGTATTTCTTCGGTTCTGTCGCTATATATACTAAAAAAGTACCTAAAACTGTACAGAAAATGGCTTCAATTTTTTCACTACTGCAACAAATTAACCAAGCAACAGGGAACAGTCCATTTTGTTTATGTGCTGTCTTTTTGTTAAGTGTTAACTAAACTACCCCATAGCAAAGTTCTCGATGGAGGACTTGGTGAGAAATTGCATCTTATAAATGTATATATATATACATTGTGATAACTACTCATTTGTGCTGCTATATGTGTGACGTTTGTCGGTGTTAAATTCTCGTTTTAGTTTGAAATTTGTGGTAGCAGAGCCAGAGCTAGCTAGTAGAGATGGTGAATTCGTGGGTGTAGCTCTTGTAGTTGTCAAATAACGAGTTCTGAATCATTTTTTTTTTTTTTGCCATTTGCTTATTTGTTAGTCGTCTTTTTTTTCAATCAATTTGTAGTTGTACTATATATTTGGACGTACATTATAAGATCCAGAGTGAAACTATATAAGAAAAAAGGAAAATAAGAAAATTTGCTGGTATGATCTGCATTAATATCCATGGGTATATATGTCAAACCTCACAAGGAAAATATACACATGGTTTTGACTTTTGACATGGCACGTTAATTAGCTTTTGAAATACATCTTTTTTTCCCAGGAAGATTTAATCATATAACTTAAGGACCTTATAATATACTCCATTGCTGTCTTTGTTTTAAGGTAGCTAATTTGGTTGACAATTTTCAAATTTTGGATTGTACTGCTAAATTTTCGTTGCCAACCCGGCAGATATTTTCTAGTGCAAGTTGAGGATTAATTGAATCGTTATATCTATAGTTGACGGCAACCTCATATACCTAAAAGAATAAATTAAAAAAACTTAATT
The DNA here is from genome assembly GCA_964058865.1 of Eleocharis quinqueflora. Lineage (NCBI taxonomy): Eukaryota > Viridiplantae > Streptophyta > Magnoliopsida > Poales > Cyperaceae > Eleocharis > Eleocharis quinqueflora. The sequence goes on from CAXKVX010003056.1 coordinate 2,549, forward strand.
ATTGCCGTTGAATTTCTTGTTAGCTCAAGTGCCTAATTTAATTACTATATACGTCTACGAGTCTACGTAGACATACGGGGAAGGAAATTGCAAATAGTGAACTTCAACGGGCCAGTCCGGGCCCCGTCGGTCCCAATCCGATTGGGTCACGGGTTGACACGGGTCACAAGTTGGCACGGGTCATGCACACGGTCACGATCACGTACGACAACAAAAAAGATACACCAACGGTTATCTACTATTGACCGTTGTTTACTATGTGTATGAGACAACGGTTATTTACTATTAAATGTTGTCTTAGGTGACTATTTTTTAAATGTTTTATAAATGACTAGCTCCGAATTTTACCAGCCAATATATCATTTATAAAATTATCACAGATAAAATAATTAACACAATAAAAACATAGATAGCACAATAAAATATTAATATATTATAAATATGTCACAAATTATAATCTGATCACAATAAAAAATGAACCCTAAACTCTAAATCCTGAATTCTGAACTCTAAGAATTTGTCTTCTAATTTCTAAACCCTAAGAACTTATCGCTAGCTAGATCAAAAAGCTAAGATTGCTCCAGAAGACGCACTTGTGGAGTTGGTTGTTTATTTACCTCTACAAGTATCTTATGTGACCTCAAAACTTATGCCTAGTTAGTTCTAAAGCTAAGTATCTCAGCATTTCAAAGATGAGCATAACCCAAAAAGATGCAATAACAGTACTAAGTGTAACTCGATCAATTGCATCTTTTCAGCCTATGGTCTCTTGAACCCTAAAAATTATTGCCGGTTTTCTCCTCTCATACGGAACCCCCTGTAAAAACACAAAATACAAATAACAAACAATTAGTACTTTTCAATGCATAGTAAAATGCCAAAGAAAAAAGATTAAATAACATAATCTTCTTTTAGGCAAGAAACATCTCTCTCTCTCTTTCAGTTGAAATACTTGATTTTCATTCAGTTCAGTGCCCTGAAAAGTGTAATCGACTTATCAGTCGTGCTTTACCTACAAAAGTCGTGTAAAATAATTTTGATTAGCTCACCATGTTATGCTATACTAAAATAGTAAAATACTTGAAAGATATGTGTTAGAATTAATTTGATATTAATTCATCAACTCATCTCTTGTTTGCCAATTTGTAAAACTCATAAAGTACTAACCTTGCACAATTGAGTTTTGGTGAGATGCAGGTTAAAACAGGTACAATCCAATGTCAAACATGCTCATACATGTCCTGGACAAGTCAAGACATGGTCTAAGCATCAAGGAAAGGCTTTAAGGCACAACACTAAGCCATGCGTTACCATAACGCTTGCTCAGGCGTTATAACGAGTCTGCAACTCATTATAACGGGTCATTAAGGCGTCACAACGTCTTAGGAGGAGAGAGAAGGCCAAACTGCTGGAAAAGTCCGAGGCAAGCATTATTGTAACGCTCAAGCAAGGCGTCACAACGCCTGGCCATTCGTTATAATGCCATACCCATGTGTTATAACGAGTTAGGAGTTCTGTGGCCCAGTTGTCAGCTGCAGAAAGGCAAGCAGGGAAAAGATCCAAGGCGTTATAATGCCTTCTCCATGAGTTATGGACACTACTGTAATGTCAGAGGCTATTCTTCACAGATCAAGACTCCAAGAAGTGCTCAGCCAATATAAAGATGTCAGATTCGACCTAGAACATCATCCAAACATTCAGAAAAGCTTCCAATCTTCAATTGAGCACTACAGAGAGCCTCTTTCAAGTCTCCTCAAGCTATCTAAACCTGAGAGCACTTAGACTAGCTACATATTGTCTAATTATCTATCCTAGATCAAACCTTGCTATTCTTTAGCCTTTTGGTGCACCATCTTTGTGTTGTCAAGTGGTGCATCTCTGTCCTTAATTGTTTAGTCAATTGGACCTTTTGTTACAGTGTAGAGTGGTGTTGCCCCTTGCATCGAGTTAGGAGAAGAAGATTAGCTATCTTGTGTTGGAAGAAGCTAAATATTGTCTCCGCCCCTTTGTAAAAATATTTGGTTATAGTGTAACGGCCCGAAAGACGTTTTATTTCGGAAGACCCGTGGACATAAGCCTAAGTTTCTTTTGATAGGCCGAACCACGTTACATACAGTGTCACTTTGTACTTGATTGCTCTCTCTTCACTCTCTCTCTCTTTATACTTTTTGATCTTTATTTTGTGATTTGCTCTTAGATTTGCTTGCTAAACTGAATTGGCTAGGTGATTAAGGTCTTGCAAATCTGAATTGAATTATAAACGCTTCTGCACTAATTCTTGACCTTTGAATTGCACATTGTTTAGTAAATTCACATAAGCCCCAATTCTAACAGTATGTGTGTATCATAATTGAACTATTGTAGGAACCCTCTAACTACCAAACAATACAAATATTTTTCTAACTATTAGACTATTGTAGGAACTAACAAAATAAATAAAAAATCACTTCCTAAAAGAAGAGTGGACATGGAAGGAGTGGAGAAGTACCTAAAAAGCACATAAATAAGTAACAATATAATTACATAGAATTGTTTGCAATGTGTTTGTGAAGTTTTCTAGACATATCATGCATTCCTTTCTAGAGTTGATTTCATTTGCACTTATTTTTTGATCAGCTAGAGAGAAAACACCAATGATCTGTATGTGTTCTATGTACTTTAAAGGGTCCTTAAACTACAAAACTCAATTAAGTTATTATAATACTTGACGTAGGTGAAGCATGGTGAAAATCCATCAATAAAAATTAGAAGGTTTGATTTCACCCTAAAGAGTTCCTATGTTTCATCATAAAGAAAATGTTCTTTAATCTATCTTTTCTTTAGATAACATATTTCTCTTCATACGTAGATATTTTTGTTCCTGTAAAATTCTTAGTAGTAAAATATTTACAACGATACAAATAGAGCGGGTATTTCAAGAGAAAGAACTTAACATGAGAGGCGATCTTGTATCAAAGTAAATATGTACTGATTAAAGACCGTTAAGGAAAAAAAGTCTCCACCTATGAAAAGTATCTACTATTCAAGTGAAAAATAGGTTAATTAGTTACTATTTAGGGTGAAACATGGGAACTCTTTAGGGTGAAATCATACTTTAATTTCTATCATTGGATTTTCACCATATTTCACTACATCAAGTATTGTACCAACATATTTATTTTTCTGAGTGTTTTGTAGTTTAAAGACCCTTTAAAGTACATAAAAAGCATATGGGCCACTAGTATTTTTTCTCTAGATGATCATAAATGAGTGCAAATAAAATCAACTCTAGAGATGAATGCACAATTTGTTTGAAAAACTTTACAAACACTTGCGAGTAATTCTATGTAATTATTTTGTTACTTATTTATTTCCACTTCTCTTGCATATTGCATCTTCAAATTTTCCTACCAAAAGATAAATGATATTAAATTTCTGGAATCCTAACAACATTGTACTCACGTTCTAATACTTTTCTATACACAAAAGTTGTTGCTATTTGCTTGCACAATTAACTATTAAATTATTGTATGAACTAACAAAATAAATAAAAAAATTACCTCCTAAAAAAAAGAGGGAAGACGACGCAGCGAGAGAAGAAAAAACACGAGATCGACGGGGGACGAGATGATATGGCGGAGCCGATCAATCTCATGCCCATAACCTCTTTGTCACCTACAAAGCATGACAAACCAACTATTTAAGAATAAAATCAAAATAAAAGGGGTTGCATGCAAACTACAAATTGTTAGAAGGTGATGCATGCACTACTACTTTAAACCCTTAACCGTGCAACAAGGAAAAGAAAGCCAAAAGTTGTGACAGTGCCACAACCATGCAAATAAGTTCTAACTTATTTAGTTTAACACAAGGTCGTGACAGTGACACCTCACACATAAAAGAAAGCCAAAAGTTGTGACAGTGGCACAACCATGCAAACAAATTCTAAGTTATTTAGTTTAACACAAGATCGTGACATTGACACAACCATGCAAACAAATTTTAACTTATTTAGTTTAACACAAGGTCGTGACATTGACACCTCACACATTAAAGAAAGCCAAAAGTCGTGACAGTGGCACAACCATGCAAACAAATTCTAAGTTATTTAGTTTAACACAAGATCGTGACATTGACACAATTATACAAACAAGTTCTAGCTTATTTAGTTTAACACAAGGCTGTGACAATGACACCTCACACAGAAAACAAAAAAATCAAAAGCAATTACCTTACGATGGCGAGAGGATAACAACACAAGCGAGAGGTGAAACTAGCGGCCAGGCAGAAAAGAGTGGCAAAAATCGATCAGATCATATCACCTCCACAGCTCTAGCAGGGACAGATCTGTCAGAGGTGTGGAGGCGGTAAGAGGAGGAAGGAGAGGAAAAAAATGAGAAGACGGGTTGAAAATCTGTGGAAGGTGGCTTCTGGAGGAAGAAGAAGTGAAGACAGGAAGAGAGAAGATGGACAAGATGCTTTTTATACATAGGGGTTGGGATAGGACTGTTGGCTCAAACAATGTCTTCACATTTGTTGATTTGCAAAACTTTTTGGCATTTTACCATTTGGTTTGTGTTTTAGAAATCTTGTAGGATCATTTAAGCTTGAAGACTATGGTAGTATATTCTACTCATGCCAAAATTAACTTAGGATAAATTGGAATTGAGATAATATGAAAAAAAAAACTCCAGCAAATACATCATTTCAGCATGAACCGTTGCCAACTATTCTGAACCGTTGATTGGTTTTATCATCTTATTCTCTATTCTCTTGTTTGTGAGTTATTCATTTGAGTCTTGATTCTCTACCTGGGTGTGTAAAGAGGCCAAGTTCGAGTTTGTAATAGATGGTTGATTTATTGAAGGAGACCAATATTTTTATCGCGAGAAGCGCAACGCCAAAAACCCGGAGACGTAGGCTAGGCCAAGGGGCACGTCGAACTCCATCAACACATCGAGCTTTTCTCTTATTTATTCTTTTTTAGCTCTTATCCTTTATTTAATTGCATTTGTTAATTGCTTGAGAATTGATTAGTAGAAATCATATTGCTAAGAATTGATAGAATTGTTCGTTTGGTCATAATTTGGAAAATTACAATGGAACCCCTATTTGTTGGCGAAATTAAAAATTAGTATATAACCTAGGCGCCTATGTTATCAAGGGCAACAATTATTAGACATTAATCGTTGTGTTAAGTCTACAGAGGGACAATAGTTATTTTAAATAACTGTTGTCTTTGAATTTGGAAAAAAAATAATTCTGAAAATTGCGGACAACAATTGTGTGTAAATAACCTTTGTCTTATCCCACCATAAAACAACGATTGTTTAAGATAACCTTTGCCTTAACTTTTTGAAAAAAAATTCCACTTTTGCGAGTGGTGTTTTACAAAATCTCCTTTGACTTTTGCTTTATATGTGTTGCTAAAGCTCCTTTCTGTTGTAGTTGGTCCGTGTAACGGAGGGGCGGGTCAAAAATTGAAAATCCCAAACTTCTTCACTTTTGGCCCGCCCAGGTCGGACCCTGCTGGGTTGACATGAGTCACGGTTCGGTCCAGGTCTGAAAATTTAAAAAAAAATTCCAAAAAAATTCTAAAATTTTTCCAAAAAATCCAAAATAAATTTACCATATTTAAAAAATAATTTTCAAGTAATTCTGTCTTTATTTATAATTGTTCAAAAATCAAATAATTTCAAATTTTTATATAAAATGAATTTTTTAATAATTCATAGAATTGAAAAATAAGCTTATCATAATATGTAAAACAATAATTTTGAACTAATCATATTTTATTTACAATTGTTAAATATTCAAATAATTCAGAAAAAAAAAACAATTTTTTTTAGAAGTTCAAAAAAGGGCAGTCTAGGTTTGGCATAGATTTAGTCCGGATTGGGAGATAGGTCTAAGGCGGATCATGAGTTGGACGATCCGAGTTATAGCGGTCCAATTTCTAATAAAATTGAACCCACCCCATGTTAGATTCATGATTTTCAACGATCCAGATTGAGGCGGATTTGACCTCTAGTTCGGACCGGGTCGAGTTGCGAGCACCTCTGATATCTCACAACATGATAGAAAATTTGAAACTCAATGTCTCAACTCAACTCAGTTGGCCACCTCTGTAAACCGGCTCAAGCTCCGGCACTTACCACACATAACTCTCTTCATATAATTAATCACATTTTCGTGTAACACATGCACATATGTTGTTTATCATTTTCTTTCCAGTTTGGGTCAAATTAAGTTGGGGCCAACTCAAGAGGCGAATATTAAATTCAAACATATTTAGATGTTAGTTAGCCAAGAGAGATCAATTAATATTTATACATTTACAAACATGAACAATTATTTTATTTTATAATTACAACTATATTTGACTTCTTATATTATCAATGATAGAATTGATGATGTTGTAACCAATTTTACATATTCATCAAAATTATAAAGTCTAAGGCTAGTATCCAAGAACAATATTAACACGCCCAAATATCAATGACTTGTTTTAGTTATTTATAACATATTTAAACACTTAATTTATATCAAATAAGCTCTAACGAGCTTTAATGGATTTTGTGGGTAAATTACACTCCCAATGAAATCAAACAAGGTCACTATTTTTTTGTTTAAAATTTGAATTATAAATAAAGTACTGATGTATGATCGATGTATGATGTTTTCTTTCACAATTAATCACGTGTTATATATATGTTTTAATTAATGGCTTCCATTTGTCTGTGTTATAGTTTACTCATTAATTTTTGCATCAAACAATATTATTAAAGTTATATTTTGAGTTCGCATGTTCTTCATGACATAAATAATGCAAAACAACTGAAAATAAAAGAATGACCAGTAACATTATTGTAAAAAAATTCTTCAAGTTTCCTACAATTTTGTGCATTTTCTTCCTAGCTAGGAATATACACTTGCCAAACAAATGTAAACTAATTAACTAGAGATAATCAACATCCAACAAGCCCAAAATAACACTAATCATCAAGAATTCAAGATTCAAGAGACGAAAAAAGAAGACAAAAATGGAACTTCTCTGCACTACTACAAAGCATTTACACGTTGCTTCTTCAACATTGACTCGGGTATTTGAGGGAACAACTCCATATCTCTAACCCTCTTTCCGTTCTCAGTTTGCAGCTTACCCGAAGCGTGGATATTGACTCCGAAAAGGCGCAACACCGCCGGTGAATCCTCCTCCACCACCTGAGTAGGCAATGCCGGTCGGGACATGCAACCAATGTAAAGTTGCTCCTCAGGCCCAGCAGACGACCTCCAAAAGCTAACAACATCACCAGCTTTCAGGTTTTTTTCCTTAACGAACCGGCTCCAGCCTTTGGTAAGTACATAGCTCTGGCTGCTGTTCCAGTAAGAGTACCGAAACCGCCACACCTTGCCGGCGCCATCCTCAAAATTTAGTAACACTCCTTTCGATACCGCCGCATTATCCATGTTTTCATTGTTCAGCGGGAAGTGCTTCTCGGCATGTTGTTTTGGTACGACCAGCCTGTTTAGCTTTCCCACGTCGCTAGGCGTAACCACCTTGTCAAACAACAACTGGTGTGCCTGGCCAGGGAGTGGGCCCATCAAAGGCAATGGCCTTTTCATAAGGTTCTGGTTGCCGAATTTCTGAGCCCACCGGCGGCTTTGAGCAAGTTCATCGTGATATGTGTGTTTCCTCAACATGTCGACTATCTCGGCTTTGGAGTGGCTGATGAGGAAAACCAGCTCAGTGGCACCATCCTCTTCAGAATCTGATAACGGCTTAAAATTGGTGACTGCATCTCGTCCCCGAAACCTCTGTGCCGCCACATCATATGCACGTGCTGCTTCAGATTCACCACCGAAGGTGCCGAGCCATACTCTCTGGTGCCGCTCGTAGATTTGTGCGCCCCACCTGCCGTTCGGTTGTGGGACCACCCCTTTATATTGAGACGAAGGAAGCTTCTTCGTCGATTCAGCCTCGGTACCAGGGTCGAGGACCGGGTCTATGACTCCGCTGGTACTGCTGCCCATCCGCTGAAGCGGTAGAGGAGGAGGCGGCGCCGTCTCCTTGGCAGCAACCGTACTAGCTTCAACTGAGGCTTCCTCAATGCAACTGCTGCCCATGACAGGAGGGTATGATTGAGAGAAGCAAGGAATCAAGAGATTTTGATTGAGTGTGTTTGTGTAAATATAGAAAGAAAGATACCAGGTGTGGCATATATATATAGGATCGGAAGGGGTTCAAATGTTGAATAACAGAACTGTCATTGATCATTGGTGCTAATCTACGGATTCACATCCTGAGATACACTGCTATAGTTTTCTATGCTAGCCTGATGCCTAGAGGCTAGAGGTGGCACGACTCACCTGACCCAAAAAACATGTCAGATCCGATCCGGCTCAAATCCGACCTGGAAGTCAATCTAATTCGAACCTGACCCGAACCAAACTGACACGATCAGTAACCCGATCCGACGTGACACCAATTGACGCAAAACCAGACCCAACCAGAACTAAGACGACTCGTAATTCGATCTGAAGCGACACTAATGGACCCGAGACCCGACCCGACCTGACCTACTACAACCCGCAATCCGATTTGAAGCGATATCGGAAGACCTGAAACCTGACCCGACCGGTTCGACCCCGTAACTCGATCCGAAGTGACACATGTGGACCCGAAATCTGACCCGACATGAGATGGGCCGCTACCCAATCCAAAGCGACACCGAAGATAAAAAAAACTCGACATGAGACGATCAGACGACTCGGGATCCGATTCGAAGCAACATCCGAGGATCCAAAAACTGACCCGACTTGAGACGATCGGTAACACAATTCCAAGTGACGTTTGAGAACTCGTAACCTGACCTACCTCGCTTGAACCAAAATTGTTTGTTAATGTTTTAATATTTTATTTGTTTCTAAGTCGAATATATGACCCGACAATATTTCAATGTCAAACTAATCGAACTCGCTCAAACTGACTGTCATTTTTAACAAAAAGCAACATCAAGAATATCGACCCGAATTCCAGCCTCATCTCATCTGACCCGATCCAATACCCAAAAAATATCGACGATACCAAATGCAAAGTTCGATTGTCCAATTCGAAATCCAAGCCGACCTAGCTAGACTCGAGACTGACTCTACACCTGAAAATACCGATGTTACCCGACCCAACACTCGAAAAATACCGATTCTACTCAACCTGAGACCGACCTGATCTTGCCCGACCTGAGACCTGACCAGATATCGCCCGACCCCACCCAACACCCTAAATACGTCGACGTTGCTCGACCAGAGACCCGACCCGACCCGACGCGACACCCGAAAAACATCGACGATGTTAGACATGACACCCCGACCCGACCTACGACCCAACCTACCACACGAAAAAACGTCGATGCTGCCAGATCCGAATTCGACCTGATCTGATCTGCCACTCGTATATCGTTGGAAGTCAAACTAACCTGATCTGACTCAAACTCGTATGATCCACCCGATTTGGCACCTCTAATGATGCCATAGTTCGTCTGTGGGAGATTGACAGATGGAGCCCACTTAAAATGAATAAAAAGCAGAACCTTTGTGTCAAATCTAAACCATACATGCCTAATCTGAGTGTTGAAAAACTATGACACCGGTGTGTAATAGTTTAACTATAGTAGCTGATGTGGACCCGTATATCTGCATGTGGTTTTCAAAGTATTCTTCTATTTTATTTTTTATATATGTAAGAAAAATGTTTTCTCTTTTGTACTGTTCTAGTTTGTGCTATTCAAAAGGGTGAGTGTTTGGTACAGGTCAACTGGGGAGGTGGCCAGTGGGTGGGATATGGCCATATGGCCCATATGGGATATATCATATATGAGAGCAGAAGATTCATAGAAGGGGATATGGTGATTTTACAGAATTCGCCTCACTTTTTATTGGCAAGCACTTTAGTCCTTGATTGTTTATTTATTGTTAAAAGAATGAATTGATCGCAACAGGCAACCATGCATACATATATGTTTAATTTTCTGAACATTAATTTGAGCATCCATTCCATCCTCTCCTAACAAGTGGGCCCCATTCACAAAAGAAGGGAGTTCACAAGGACTGGTGTGAAAGAACACTAATCAAAGGGGGGCATATAAGAAAATTGGCGCAGCCTTCTCTAATCTAAAAAAGAAAAGGGAAGTTGTAGTAATTAAGGCGTTTTGGCTGAACGTGTGATTGTATCATATCGTATCGTATCGGCGTATTGGCTAGTAGACTAGTAGTAGGTCGTAGTAACAATGGGTCCCTGGAAAAATGCAACTTGGAGCAAAGGGGGGATTCACATGAGTTGTAGCTGTGGCTCAAAAAGCTGCACTGTGCGAAGCTCAAGTGCATTCCCCCTTGCACCCAAAGTCCTTGTCACTTTATCTATATCCTGAGTCCTGACATGACACATTGCCACCTCTTACCTCTTACCTCTTACCTCTACTCTTGACTCCTTGCTTTCTCAGAATTGCCTCTGTTGCGCTTGCGCTTCTTTGCTTAATCATTTCAAGACCCCATGTCATGTGCTCATGTGCTGTTGCCTGTTGCCTGTTGCCTGTTGCCTGTTGCCTGTTGCCTGTTGCCTGTTGCCTGTTGGGACTAAAACTAAAAGGGGTGCAACTTGGGGAAGGCCAACGTTACCATAAGCAGCCGGGCATGAACAGAGCCTGCTCACAAGAATTTAATGAATGTGTTTCCGTTTCCTATATGATGTATTATTATATCATAAGTAAATAAAATGACAGTATTAGAACTGCAACTGCAGTTTGGTCACAGTGGAATTGGCAATCGGCAGCGGTTTCTGATCGATGCGTATAATAATTAATTAATAATGAAGCGAGCTTGTATTGGAAGAAGAGGTGAGTGGGGCCCATGGGAACACAACCAGGTGTCTGGTCTATGACGGATGATATCATCACTTAAATATTAATGTCTACATTAATAAACTTTGGTAGACAGTACTAATAAATATATTGTTAACATGAAATGACTTTAAAATAATAGGTAGTTGTACTGTTCCGGGAGAAGGATGAATATATAACCAGTTCAATTCTTAATGGGTCATCGCTGAAATTCAGCACGAATGACATCAAATAATTCTATATAGCTGAAACAACAACAACAACAAAATATTAAAAGAGTTTACCTTACATTTTTTCTTTTTCTTAATCCGATAAAGATTCATGAGGTGCTCTGGTTCCAAAGAAAGAATACACCGTTGGATCAAACGCTTTGAAAATAACATTTGTAAATTTGTGATACTGGTAACAGGGGTTCTGCAAATAAATAGTGTCCGCAATTTGCTAAGAGCATTCAAAACGATTTACAAGTTACAACTGGGAAGACTTTAATATCTTTTCGCAATAATTTTAAATAGTGTCAGCAATTTGCAAATAAATAGTGTCCGCAATTTGCACATGAATAGTGTCCTCAATTGGCCAAGTCGTTTTCTTTTGCACGTATCTACGTTCTTTTCACTAAATATTTACGGATCAATATTATATATTAAACAATGTATGAATTTACATATTTAATGATCTATACTTTTGGAAGTTCGGAAGCTATATAGACAACTAATTAAGCACTTCTTCATATTACAATTTCGGAATAGATTTCTACATTACTCAATGGGTTGACTTCAAAGAAAATCTCAGTCAGGGCCCAAGTGCCTTCTTCATATTACACAACAATCTCGTAGAATTAACAGAGGAACAAAAATCGTGAATTGGTCTTTTCAAAATAAAATGTTCCAGTTTCTACTTGGCAGACAAATACAACTTTGCGTAAGATAAACCTCCAAGCAACCGGAACCTGAAATTTTGTTTATTTTATGGTTTGATTGTGCTATGACGTCGTAATTTTATTCAAGGTTAACGGTTGCTTCTAGTTCTACACCAAAATTGCAACGTACGCAGATACGGGGACATGAGACGTAGATACGGAAATAGAGGTATATAACTCTTTGCACAGGTAACAAAAAGAAGGATAACTCCAGGTACACAGGTAGTTGCAATTACTGGAAATTATATTTTCATAAATTCTTGCCAGAGGAAAATGAATAGCAGGAATGTCTAATGTTCCCAAGCAAAGGAAATAGGATCAAGTAACAAAGGGCTCAGTCAGACCACTGCAAAGGGAACTTTCGTATTCTGAGTTGACGAGCAACTACATGTCCTCCCCAATACAAATAAGATCCCACACAATAATTCCGTGAAGGAAATATACAATTTCTACCTTTTGCAACAATTGTACCATTTTTATTAAAAATTAAATTAACCTTCCTCACCAAACTCCTTTGTGAACCTCTCGTGTACCTCAAGGTCCTTTTTGCTGACTGTTGGTCGCTGCCGAGCCAGAACCTTCTCAAAGTCGTGCCTCGTGATTGGGGGAGGAATAATCTGGCAAGCAACAAAAAACCAAATTGGTGATAATCTTGGAGTACTGGAAGAATACTTGCGATGCGCCTGAGCAAGTCAGCAGATGCAAAACAAGGGTAAAGCCCTTGTTGGATACATGGCAAATTCGTGGTGACTCACCCTCCGCCTCACCTAAAAACCGCCTCTGTAACTTTATAAACGAGTAACCCTCTCCTCCCTTGGTACTCATCAAAGGTGGATGCGAGAGAAGGAGAGGTGGAGACCAGCGCTAGCTTGTTTGATAACCACTCTCTTGTCACTGCTAGCTTTAGGTTAAAACCTCTATATCGACTAAGCACTTTTGCTTGATTGAATTCTTTGCTGGTTTTAATTATTGGGTTAGCTTGTCTTGCTGATTCCTATGATTTCTATGCTTGTTCGTTGTTTGATTCAGGGTCTTATTGCTTTGCAGATGTAAATTAAGTTAATTTAGCAAAACTGAAATAGATTAAAACTAGTCACTTTTGAGCTCAGGTTTGTTTACAAGTTATGAATCAACTTTGGTTATTCTACAGAATATCCAGAGGTCAATTTGTCAGGTCCTTGCAAACCAGTAAATGAAATGCTACGCTGCAGACATCAAATGTGCATTGAAATGTATTGTACTTGTGTGTGCATGTCAGTACCTGAGATGCAAGACCTTTGGAAGCAAGCTCTGCCATGGTGGTCTGTACAGCCCCAGGTTGTTTGGGCCCACATGGCATCCATAAACCATCAGGGGTTTTGAAAAAATACATAGCATCTTGTGCTTTGCGTACTGGCTGAAACAGCACATCTTTAACCTGATGATGCAAACAAGCATTAGTGAGAATAGAGTGTCCTTTCACTAAAAGAAAAAAAAGGTAGGGAAAAATAGCTCCACTGAAAAAAGGAAAATTACACTGGTATTCCACTGCAACCTGCTTGGGTTGTTTGCAAATCAGAACACAGTTATACAAGTGGGAACACATAAGGCTCTTTTCTTATTAGTAGGCAATCACCTACTAATGATTTTGATTAAACAAAGAAAAACTAAATAAGATGATACAAGGAAAAGGCCTTTTGAGTTTTGACAGTTAATTGCCACCCCAAGTACAATTAACAAGTACTTTGGTTCTCCAGAAGAAAATTGAACAAAAACAAGCCAGGCCCATCTATATTTTAGTTACCAAGTTCCCATAAATAAGCTGTTAAGAGAGGTTGAGTATATATTAAACATCAAAAGCAATTTCATAATGCTTTTCTTGACCTTGGTCTTAGTGTTTATGTACAATTTCCAAAGAACAAAAATAACAAATTTAACTTGCAATAGCACCTTGGAAGAGTTAGACTGAGAAAATTGGCAGCACAAGTCAGACCACTGAAGGCCTCTTTTTTTCTACCAAACATAGGAAAGGAATAACGAACGGGGAAAAGATTAAGTTGCTACTCACACAAACAGCAATATCCGAACCAGAAAATCCATCAGTCTTGCTTGCTAAGTATTCAAAATCACTCTCAACCAAGTTATGAGGTGTATCTCCAAGATGCACCTGTATCAATTTAGATTTATAAACATTCTAGTAAACAAAAGTTTGTAATGCAGCAATTAAAAGTTCTTCTATCCAAATAAGTGTGAAGCCATGATCAGCACAAGCAATTTACAATATGCTAATAAGTAATAACCAATGTCAGTGTTATAATACCCAGATACCATGTAAAGTTGCCAACACTGAACCAGCCAATATTGTTGACATTAATAAGGTGTCAGGATTAGATGAATCTTTCGAGCATTTTGTCAAAATACATGTCTAAACTTGACTTGTCTATGTGGAAAACCCATCCACTGGCCTTACAAACAGAAACCTACCCAAATTTAAGTTTGGGTCAAGTGAAATGAATTACTCAAATTGCTCAGTTGGAAAATCAAGTAAGGTATCAATGGGTCATCAGCGCTTCAAAAGAAAATCTAAATAACAACTTCTAACATTATCAGGTTCTCCTATATGTTTAGCATGTCCTCGTCAAATGGATATGCTTATGAGTTTACAATAAGCTTTTTAAGTACAATAAAAGATATTCATAATCATAAACATTTATTATCAATAGCATGAAAACAAACCTTGAACATGTGTTGCCTAGCCTTCTGATCAGGTAGAGGAATATAAATACGCTTATCAAAACGCCGCCTAACAGCCTGCACAATGAAAATAAGATAATAAGATCTGAAGATGGAAAACAGATAAAAAGAATAATGAAAAACATATAATTGACAATGAAAATCCAACCTGATCAAGAGAATAAGGCGTATTTGTGGCAGCAAGAATAAGTACTTTATCATCATTATGTCCTACTCCCTGTAAATCAAATGCCAATAGATATGAGTAGGAAAAAAATGGAGCAATATATACATGGCCAACTAAAATGGAAATTAAAGAAGACATACTGTAGTATTTGCAAGTAACAAACTACATTCCTCACCTTTTCTAGCGATGCCTCCTATTGAGATAATTAGAGTTGACCAATTGCTTGGTAAATGCTATATTGCTATGTTATAAAAAAATGTTCTGTACAATTTTCCATTTTGGCCCTTTCTAGTAAGCTATCTTTTCCCCAACAGAAACTAAACCCGACAGACTAGTTATAGATCCCAAAAGATAGTGGAGAGGCCTATGATGAGAATACCATTTTTTCTGTGGCTTGATAATGGTTTGACCACAATTGAGGTTACTCACAGAAAGAACCATAACATGTGAGACATTAATTAAAAATATGAGAGATGTTGGATGAAATATGCAATATATCTCTTAAGACAACCATGATAAATTTTTAATGATAAGCCTAAAATTGAAGGACATCATATTATGATCAATAACATATGCAATTGGGGAAATGGAAAACAGATCTGTTAACTGAACCAGTTTTATAGCCATGAATAAATAAAGTGTTCAAATTTGAATCATATAAAATAGCTTCTCACCTGCATCTGCACAAGAAGCTCAGTCTTGATCCTTCTAGAGGCTTCACTCTCATTGCCTTCACCGCGCTGGCCACAGAGAGAATCTATTTCATCAATAAATATGATTGATGGGCCATTTTCACGTGCCATTTGGAAAAGGTTTGCAACTAACTTTTCACTTTCACCCATCCATTTTGAAACTAGATCTGATGAAGATATACTGCATAGCAACAGATGGACAACATGATTAGTAAACAATTGAGAAATAAATAATAATAATTCATGTGTACTCAGTATTTTACTGTTTTCAATGTATGTAACACCCGAACTGCATTTATATTAGAAGTTTATGGCAGTGGATAGCTAGTTATAACAATTTTGTTTTTCAAGGGCATGTCATAGAAGATCTGTGGGTTATGGATGGAATGATTCATTTGAAAGACTGTAAAATAACAGAAATGATTAGAGGAGCGGTTTTATGGAATATTTGGAATTGCAGAAACAAAATTATATTTCAAAATGATCATATTCCAAATATTTCAACTATTGGTTATAAAGTGATTAATATAACAAGATTTTGGTGTCAATTTTTTAAGGGGAATTCACTGCTTAAACTTTCACTAATCTTGCCACAGGACGTGGCAGATCTCCATATATTGCAGGAAATAGGGGATATTATGGAAGAGGGAACAGATCAGGTTTTGGCAATTCTTTCACCTGGAGAAGAGAGTGAGGAGGACGAAGACTTAGATTAGATATTGGAACTTTGATGTTTTTGTGTGATGGTGAAAAAACTGTTTGTGGTTATGTCTATTTTGGTTAAGTTCAGTATTCTGGTTTTTTGCAGGTACATTAGTTTGAAAATATAGGTGCTAAGTAGATGCTTAGATTCAGCAAGCTTTATTTTGTAGGGACAATGACTCGATGTAGT
The DNA here is from genome assembly GCA_964058865.1 of Eleocharis quinqueflora. Classification (NCBI taxonomy): domain Eukaryota; kingdom Viridiplantae; phylum Streptophyta; class Magnoliopsida; order Poales; family Cyperaceae; genus Eleocharis; species Eleocharis quinqueflora. The sequence continues at coordinate 18,825 of CAXKVX010003056.1, forward strand.
TGTGTTCTAACTAGTTAAATCCAGACATTTGGATTTAACTAGAGACTTTATAGTTTCAATGAAACTGGTGGTACAACCACTTTTTTCAAAAAAAAAAAAATGTATGTAACACCCAATACAACAATAGCATTTCAGCTTTAACCCCAACCACCTTCAGGATCTTTGCAAATAGCACCAACCAACATAAAAGGGGAAGTATAGGTCAAAACAGGACTAAATTTAAGTAGAGAATGAAAGAACACTGTAAAGGCATCAGGCAGAATTATCAACATTTAACAGAATATTATTACTTTGATAGTCTGTTGAAGTAAGTTGAAGATGTTTTGAATCAGGTTGGTGATGTCATGTTAAAAAGGTAACAAAACAGATTGGGAATACATTCCAAAAAGAAATCGTCTGCCTTCTTTTTCCGACTGAAAGAGAGATGCCTATGCAGTAGACCTGGATCAATCCAGTCCCCATTAGAAAGCTCAGGGCGCAGCTTTCTTTGGTTTGTAACATTAGTTTTAAAATGTCACAAAGAGCAAGTCATTTCATGAAATTCAAAGGTTTATAACCTGAAGAAAGTTGAATCTGCCTCGGTTGCAACTGCCTTGGCCAAATATGATTTACCTGTTCCTGGTGGGCCATAAAGCAAAAATGCTCTCCATGGCCTCCTTTTACCTACGGAAAATAACATTCAGGTAATTGAAATCAGCTTGTGCTGGCACATTATGGCATTTCATTTTACCAACTGTTCATATAATATACAAATACAGCCAATGAAAAGAAACACCAAAGGACTTAATTTCATCAGGACAAAAGGTAGTAGCTTCGGACACAGATAGCTTAAACTAACACAGCTCACAAGAACTGAGGGAAGTTCTCGACTATAACCATCAAACCACCTATAAAAACAGGAGCATGCCTATTTAGGGAACTGATGAAACAACATAACAAGGAGTAATAAAGGAAAAGTTCTAATTGCCCAATCAAATTGTCCAATCGATCAATAATAAAGTGATCAATTTTTTCCAACTAACTGACAAAATAATGCTTGAAAGCCAAAAACTTAAGCAGTCAGCAGAGATATACCAGTGAAGAACTGAGGGAACTTGACAGGTAAGATAACCGCCTCCTGGAGCGCTTGCTTGGCGCTCTCCAACCCAGCCACGTCATTCCACTTCACATTTGGTTTTTCTGTGATGATCGCCGAGTTCAAGCCCGCTCGTAGTTTCGCCGACTCTGAGTCGTCTCCTTCCCCATCCTTGGGCTTGGATTTTGGTCGTGTGGCGGTCGCCGCATCTCCGTTCCCGGGAGTTGGACCGGATCCGCCCTCGTCGAGCACTGCTCGGATCTCCTCAGCGCGGCGGAGGTACTCGGTGAACTTTTGCGTGATGGCCTCTCGGATTTTAGGGTTTTTCTCGTACTTGAGGTGCGTCTTGAAGTACTCGAGCGCGTTCATGTACAAAGGGAAGGCCTTGATGTAGTTTCCAGCGTTGTCTTCTTGCACCGCCTGTCTCACGTACTCGATCGCCTGCTCCTTGAAGTTGCTATACATGGCGGTGGCGGCGGCGAAGGCAGCGCTTTGATCGCATAAGAGGGGATGAGAGCGTCGATCGAAGAAGGGATTGGAGGAGGAAGGAATCAAGTATAGAAACCTTCACCTATTTGGATTGCGATTTGGGGAAAGTCGAGTTTTGACGACGGGAAGAGAAGAGGAAGAACGAAGAAGAGGTGGAAAGAGGAAGAGCGTGTTGATTCTTTTTTTTTCCTTGGCGAGGAATCAGAACATTTCTTACCATCAGACCCTCTTGCTTGTGTATTTCTGCATTTAGTGCCATAAAAGTCAAAAGCCTGAATCATCATCAGATAACTCCCAATTTTCATGTTAGATCTTGCACTCTTTAAGAATTAGTACAATAATGTTATTGCAGTACTAAGAAAATATAATTAGACGATGAATTATATTTTCGTAATTATGTAACTTGAAATAAAGGGATGGATTTATATAGGTTGATTCATTGACAACAATTATAGTGTATTTTTTTTTTTTTGAAATAAATGGAAACATTCCATCACGTACTTTCATTTTTGCAAACAAAAGTTACCGTTACAAACTAGAGTTTACCCTCAATCTATACGAAAATAAAATCCAAATACTTTGTTTCTGCACTAGTACTACTATCTATAGTACTAGTGCATCTATATTATCTATCTATACTATGACTCCACCTATGTTTATACGAGCCATCAATTCCATACAAACTAATCAAACGTTTTATATCATTTGAGCATAAAACCAGCTCTGATAACAAAACATCACAGCCTTTACACATTTAATAAAAGTGTTCCTTCACCAGACTCTCTCAGCATCTGCCTGTGCTCATCCATCGCCTCTCTCTTCATCTGACTGCATCCTTGTTGAGTATTCTCCCTCTAAGCTGACTCTTCCCTTGCCAACTCTCCAATCCACATGTCAAATTGCGCCTTTATCTCTGATTTCCATAATCTTGACCAGTACAGCAATATCATTTTTACTTTGATACAAAAAGTTTTAAAAGATATTGGTTTACCATCTTTAATTGAGAATCTGTTACGTTCCAACCATCTATTCCATATTATGGCATCACTCAAAATTAATACTACATTAACCTTCTCAGTTGCAATTAGTATTTTAACCAGATCTTCTATCTTTCTTGGTATGGAATACCATTGCAAATCTCTGAGGAATAATTCCCAAACCTGGGGCATATATGAACAAAGGAATATGAGATGGTCTACATCTTCAACCTGTTGACAAAAATTACAGTTAATCTCACCTTCCCAACCTTTAGTTTTCAGATTAGCCCTTACCAAAATTTTCCTATTGCTTACCAACCATAGGAACATTTTGATTTTTAATGGTAATTTCAAATCCCATATGACACTTCTAGATTTATCTACAATCCCTCCAAATGTGAGCCATCTGTATAACTCTTGATTTTTCATAGTGAGTGAACTATCATGCCATGCAATCCTATCTTTTACATTTTTCAATGGTAGAAAATTAACCACTACTTTCAACATATCTCCAAAATTTTCTCTTTGGCACATTGACAATTGTCTTTTAAAAGGATCGAGCACTTAAATTTGAGTGCAATGCTTCTGCCACAGTAATCGTTTGATTATCACATATGTTATATAATGATGCAAATGTAATTTGTAAAGGCACCTCTCCACACCATTTGTCTGACCAAAACTTGGTATCTTTACCATCACCTATGGTAACCTGTTTATTCAGATCTATTATGTGTTCATGATCTTTCAAAAACTTCCATAAAGGTGACCACTGTTTTCTATTGCATTTCTTTTCATATTTGCTAACCAAAATCATTTTCCACCATCCTGTAATTTCTGGTTCCTTTAATCTCCATAACCATTTGCAAAGAAGTGCTATATTCATATCTTTGATATTTGCAACCCCCAACCTCCCTTGATCTTTTGGTCTACAAACCATCCCCCATTTACACAAATGATAGCCTTTCTGTTTACCATGAAACCATAAAAATCTAGCTCTGATTTGATCAAGTCTTTTCCTAATTTTTACTGGTATCTCATGTATACTCATCATATATACGGGTAATGATGACATTACACTATTTATAAGTGTCAATCTACCTCCTAGAGATAAGAATGCACCCTTCCATGATTGTAATTTGTATTCAAACTTCTCAATTATCCCTTGCCAGTATTTCAAACCTACTTTTTTTCAGTATATAGGAATGCCAAGATATCTTAGTGGCCATTCCCCAATTGCAAAGCTATATCTGTGTTGAGATTTATAGGGTATGCTTCACATTTAGAGTAATTAACTTTCATACCTGTTAAAGACTCAAAAGCCACAAAGGTCCATTTCACAGCTTGCATTCCCTTTGTATCTGCTTCACAAAAAATCATTGTATCATCAGCATAGTGTAAATTACAAATATTGTGGCCTTTATTAATCTCTGGACCTAGTCCTTGTATTAATTGCATATCTATAGCTTTTCTTATTAGAATATTTAGTGTATCTGCCACTAAATTAAAAGCAAAGGAGAAATTGGATCTCCTTGCTTCAATTCTCTCTTGACTTCAAAATAATGTGTCAATTTGCCATTTATATTTAGACAAATTTCCCCCCCCCTCTTAGTAAATCTTGTAACCACTGTATCCATTTCATGGGAAATCCCTTTTTCTTCAACATATCAAAGAGAAAGCCCCAATGAACTCTATCATAGGCTTTCTCCAAATCAATCTTGAGAACTGTTCCTTCCTTTTTATCTATTTTAGTTGAGTGAATAATTTTTGAAGCACAGACCACGTTATCTAATATGAATCTGTGCTTCATAAAAGCAGCCTGTGATGAATCTATTACTGAGTTCACCACTGGTTCCAGTCTACCAGTCAATATCTTGGTGATCAACTTATATATACAGTTGATTAATGAAATGGGTCTAAAATGTTTTATATCTAAAGCATCAATCTTTTTTGGAATTAAACAAATCATAGCCCTATTCAATTTAGAAATATTCACCCTATGATCATAGAATCCTTGGATTATGTTCATCACATCTTGTTTAATTATCTCCCAATATTTTTGTAAAAAGTAAAATCCCATCCCATCTAGTCCAGGAGACTTAGTGCCATCTGATGACATTAGTGCTTCCTGAACTTCTAATTCGGTGAAAGGTTCAATGAGTTTATCCCCCATATGCTTTGGTACTCTATCCTCAGGTTCCCAAAAATTATCCTTCATTTCTATATATTTTTCTCCTTCAACAGCAAATAGACCTTTATAGAAATCTAAAATATGTCTTTCAATAGCTTGTGTATCACTTTGCAGTGTGCCTACAATTTCTAATTTGGAGATTAATTTCCTCTTTTTATTTTGAGTTGCTATCTTGTGAAAATAAGCTGAGTTGTTATCTCCCTTCAAAAATTTTGAGAAGAAATGTATTTATTAGTCTTTTAGGGATTTTTGATAATTTGGACTCTTGTATCCCTAATATTTCTATCTTATTACTAAGTATCAACTCTTTAAGATATTGTCTTTTCATCTTTTTACGTAACCCTCTTATATTCTAGTTTAAAATTTTCATTAATTAACTGTATACTGAACCATTGCTACTATATTATCTAATTTCTTTCTCCTATCTGTATCTTTTTTCAGGAATTTTGCCCCATATTTAACCCTAAATTCCATTTCCTCTAAGGCAGACTCAAACTGTCTCTGTGACAACATTCTAAGAAATCTTATTGTGTCTAAACTATCATCAATATTGTCGGCTAAAATCAGCCCAAAACTGTTGAACATATCTACTACTTGTGCATATGTCAGATCATTAAATGGAAAAGAATTTGATATAGAGTTCATACCAGAGGCCATGATCTGGCTCATGGGCTTTGATTTTATATTAATAGTCTCTCCAGTACTGAGCTCTCAGGGTTCTTCAACTTCAACCTTAAGCTCTGCCTAGTAGGTGGAGGAAGTTGAGCAATAAGGTTGATGTCTATGGATTTCTCTAGCACCATCATCCTTCTATCTTTATTCTCCCCTTCTGTCTCCACCCCCTCTTGATGGCCTTGAACTACTTTTTCTATAGTCTCCCCTTGCATATCATTATCCCCTCTTCTTCCTCTTTCTGAACATAAGAGGGTTCTGGTTCTGTGGTTTCTTCATCCACAATTACAGATTTGCCTTCGAGACATGCTAGTATTTCTTTTGCTATCTCATCATTGTATCCCTCTGTATGGACCTCTTTATCAGTTACTTCTTCTCTCAGAGCCAACTGCCTTGACTCCCCTTCCAATAATTGATCATTTCCTTCCTCTTCCTCATAATTTTCATCTAAGTAGTCTTCATCCTCTCCCTCTTTTCTATAAGCATCTAATTCCCCTTTCTTATCTCCCCCTAAATGATCATCGAGACTACCTGGTTGATGGTTATGATCCTCTCTACCTCCTAATCTCCTTTTTATCCCTTTATCTTTTATGTTATCTAGCATCTTATCATACACAAACCTGACTTTTGCCCAACAATACTCATCTCGATCATTCCTAAAAATAACATTCTTAAAATCTGGAAAATCAACTTTGTTGCAAACCCCTAATCTAAGTTTTGCTTCTTTTAAATCAGTTCTGTTTAAAGTAGATCTGTCAATTTCTAGGATTACCACGAAATCTGCCACTAATTTCTCAAATTCTTGTTTATACCAAAGCTTCCTAGGAAAATTATGAACTCTTACCTAGACACTCTTCAGACGTGCTCCATTTTCGAAGGAAGGGTCCCAGGGGCAGGTTCTCAGTGAGGCATTCTCAATTCTGACTGAACCGATTCGGATCACCGTCTCTCCACCACCCAGGCCCCTCCACCAGTAGGCGATAATCTTCAACCTCCATAACTCTCCATGGAATGTTTGGAGCAGCTTTGCAGAGGCATCTCTCTACCATCTCACTTGAGTGATCCTGATTAGTATGGATCACGACACACTTCTTATATCATTCTTCAATCTTCCTCGTTTCTACCGTGTTCTCAAACAGCAAGATCGAGTTCTCCTTCATTTCGATCTGATTTGAGTCTACAGCTGGGTTTTGATCAGGTTGAGTTTGAGGTATCTCACTTTCCACTGGATCTGATTTCACTTCAGTATCCCTCGCTAGATTCTCAGCCTTATCAACTCCCTCACCCTCATGCTTCCTCTTGCACTACCAAGATCGGTGCCCAATGCCCCACAATGGAAGCAGACTTGAGCGTTTCTACACGATTTAGCGTGATGGCCTCTTTCACCACACCTGAAACATCTATCTGGATCTATACGAATCTTCGCTGAGAGAAGAGTACCTTTCCCCTTTTTGCTATCTGACTTCACTTGTGCGGTGGCAACAGATTTCTTCATAGCACCTGTTATTTCTTTAATTGCTTGCACCTTTGTAGATCTGGTCAGCGCATCTTTATACGAACCACGCAGTGAATGTTGCACCGATACCACTAGTTCTCGATTTGATGTAACTAATTCTTCCATCGCACGATATAGCATCGAGATCGAAGATTGGATTGAGATTTCATCTTGCGCGGGAGCCAATGGCGTAGATCTCTCTGAGCGTAGATCTCCGCGCACCCCATTCGTCTCGATCTGATCGCCATTAGCGTAGCTCTGCAGTGGCCCAAGCCCAAGTCTTAGAGGATTTCGCAAATCGCATGATGGATCGCCTTTTTTTTCTCTCTCACTCATTTGGGCTCGTATGTATTATAATGTATTTTGCAACAAAAATAACATCGTAAATTATAAATATATATATTTCTTAAACTTATGAATGGGTCGTTCTTCGAGTTCATACAATTTAAAATTGATATTTGGCATTTCATCACAGACGATGAAATTTATATTGTTTTATTGTACTGAACAATTCCTTTACTTGTAAATAAATAAACTTTGAATATTACAAGTTCTATGTTTGAGCTGTTGGTAGGAATTCAAAAAGAGCAATCAAGAACTTCGACAAGAAAATAAGTCAAGATAGATATACTATTTAGAAGGTTTTCATTTTTATAACTATTCAATTTAAATCAAACTAATTGAGTCAAAATAAGTTAATATATAGTCATTTTGTCCAACTGATATGTAACAGTTATGTGTTGTTCCATAACGGGATTACGACGACTTCGCAAAAATTTCAAACTTTGCATCGATGTTTCTCACCGTCACAACGGTGAAAACCACCGTTCAAACGATTCATGGGCAGAAAAGGACAAATGAAACTCTTCATCGACAGTTGTAATAGTACATGAGCAGAAAAAGACGTATGAACATTTGCATTGATGTTTTTCACTTATTACACTATATCATTATGTGACATAGCGAATGAAATGTTTTTTTCTCTCGTCACGTGTTGCTAGATTGGTGTTGTGCAGGAAGCAGTTGTTTTCCCCTTCTGCCACGTGCGCAGGAATTAACAATGCATTTCTTCCTTCTGTTCCTTCTACGTAGCTTCCCTTTTGTGTTATTTTCCTTGTTTTCTCCGCCACGTGTCGGCAGAGGGTACTCAAATCTGCAACTTCCTTTTTCCTTCCACCACGTGTTGCTAGAGTAGTGTTTTTTTTCGGACATAGCACGAATAGAATACCTAGTGAAAATCATTGCTACAACAATTCGGACTAGAAAATGACAAAAGCAACGGCTATATTCCAGCAACCGTTGCAACGGTTATTTGACAGTTGTAACAGTTCTTGTGCTTTTTCAAAAATGCTTTCCTATATAAAAGCTTTACTCTCATCTCCAACTGATATTTCTTGCAAGGTTAAAGTTCAGATGTTACTTGGTCATGAGGACTTGGTACCAAATTCCACTGATAATCTTGAAGACTTCATTGACAATAAGGCATCTGAGGAGCTTGTAGAAGGTGAAGAGGCCATAGTTTCTATGCACACCTCATCTGGACAGCTTTCAAGTACCACCATAAAATTCAAAGGACATATTGGTCATATATCAGTCTCTGTCCAAGTTGATAGTGGCAGCATTCATAGTTTTGTGGATCATGTTATCTTGTAAGGTAGTGAATGTGAAATAGTTCAAACACTTTCAATGATTGTGATGGTAGTTAATGGCCACATGATGGTCACTGACTCAAAGTGTGTATCTCTGCACTACCATTCAAGGTTGTGGTTTCACTAGCGATCTGAGACTTATCCCAATTCAAGGATATGATATTATTTTGAAAGTTGATTGGTTGTCCCAGTTAGGACCTATGAGAATTGATTGGGCCAAAGTGGATTGAATTTGAGAAGGCGGGCAAGTTAGTAAAATTGCAAGTACAGAAGGAAACAACCTTACTCATAATGTGTGAAGGCGTTGATTTACAGAAAGAGTTCAATTCTTCAAGTGAAGTGATGATGGCCCACATTTGGCTTTGCTCAGGTGCAGAAACACAACCAACACCAACACCACCTGAAATACATCAAGTCTTGCACAAATTTCCTGAAGTTTTTGCTCCTATCACAACCTTAATTACCTCCTCAAAGAATCATTGATCAACAGGTACTCCTCAAACCTAATTCTCAACCAGTCAACTTGAGGCCTTACATATACTCTCACTTTAAAAAAGTGGAACTTTGACAAAATTATTGCTGAACTCCTCAGTAGTGCAGTCATTAGGCCCTTCACTAGCCATTTTGCCTCACCTGCCCTTTTAGTCAAAAAGAAGAATGGCAGTTGGAGACTTTGTATTGATTATAGGAAACTAAATGCCATTCAATCAAGAACAAGTATCCAATACCAATCATTGATGATCTCTTAGATGAACTTCATGGTGTAAAATTATTTTCTAAAATTGATTTGAGGTCTGGTTACCATCAAATAAGGATGAGTAGTGTTGATATCCCTAAAACTGCTTTTAGAACTCATGAGGGCCATTATGAATATCAATACCATTTGGCTTGACCAATACACTAGCCACCTTCCAAGCTCTCATGAATCAGATATTCAAGCCCTATCTAAGAAGATTTGTTTTGGTTTTTTATGACATCTTGATTTACAGCAAGAGTCTGGAAGCTCACTTATCTCATATCATTACCATATTGCATATTTTGCAAACACATGAGCTGAGAGCTAAATATTCAAAATGTTAATTTGGGATGAAGAACTTAGAGTATTTGTTGATTTGCAAAACTAAACTTGAATTTGAAAAATATCTTGTGAGATGTTCTCGTTTAGGTTTTTCTTATAAATTCAAGCAAAGGAAATTACAAGAAATGAAGGAAGCTTAAGACAATATCGAGATTCAAGATATCAAGATCATACATATATTAGAGTATTGTTTTTGAGTTTATAATAATTTTAAATCAATAAGATTGAGTCAAAAACAAGTAAAATGTGAAAGAAAGTTGGAAAACGTTATATAACGTTATGAGGAGTTATATAACGTTCTGAAAAATCGTTTGAAACTATGAAAAAATGATTAGAAGGTTATATAACGATCTGTAACGTTATACGTTTTCAACAGTTATATAACATTCTGGAACATTATATAAAGTTGTACAAATTCTATGCAAAATAACGATCATATTTCTGACAGTTGTATTCAAAATATTTTGGTTAAAACGTTGTATAATGTTGTGAAACATTATGTAACGATTTAACACAGAAATTTGAGTACAACTTTGAGAGATGATATAAATAGATGTCCCTTCTCTTTCTCTATCATCTATTCCAATACATTAAATAAAAAATAACTTATCCAAACTAATTTGAATGTAATTTGCAAGGTGCTTCTACCATGTCTTGCAAAAATAACTTACTATGGTTACATTTTACGAAATAACCAGTAATTTTTAAAACAACTAATTTGAATGTAACTTAATTCCCTTTCTAAAACCATAGTATGCTATTTCACATTTAAAAAACAAACAACTTAATTTGCAAGGTGCTTCTACCGTGTCTTGCAAAAATGAAGCCGGTAATCAGGAAAAATCTTCCAAGTACAGTTACCCCTTTACAATAACAGTGAAGGATGATCAACTATAGCATGACGAGGGCTCCAACTAACAATTTTCTGCAACGAGAAGTTGTTCAGATGAATGCATTGCTCAGTGAAGACAGTATCGGTGGAGGAGGAGCAGCAAAGGAGAATTCAAATATAGCCGTTGAGTTGGAATTGGGCTTTATGGGCCAGAAGGAAGTTGCAACCCATTTTAAAAGCGTGCCACAACCTTCTGTGAAGAGCATGCAGATGGACCCTTAGATTTCAGAAGCTCAGCGACACAGAGGAAGGCCACAGATAATCGCTGAAGGTCGTTGAAGGAGAGAGATGCTGCGATAGTTAGTTATTTCCGTAGCTGACACTGTTCTTTTTTTCTTTTTCTTTTAAAATAAAATTACAGACTGTTATGGTTTAATTCAGTGTATTTGCTCCAGCTATATAAGGATAGAAGGATATTTTTCGATGTAATGAATAATGAATTTTGGTCTAATTGAAAAGAAGCTTGTTTAGCTTCCATGGTTCTTATCACTTCCTGTTAGTTCCTCTTTCTATTAAATCTGAGTGTCAATCAAATAACGAGATAAATTCTCGTTACAAGTGGTATCAGAGCCAAGTTCGATCTCCAAAGCTTCCACCTTTCTATCGATATGCCTGTCACTCGATCTCAAGCTGGTGATCCTCCATTAGATCTACCTACGTTGAGTGATCGCCTCACTCAACTTCAGCGTGATATGGCGAGCAGTGACGAACGACAACAATCTTCTAATCGTTTAACAGATGAACGATTTAATCAGGTTTTGAGCATGCTTGAAAAGATGAATGCCAACATCAAAGCACTCGAGACTAACAAGGGGGTTGATCTGGGCCAATCGAGTGGTCCCAATCCTAACTCTGATACTTCCTATTTCCATGTCGAAGACGATGGTCGATCAACCAAACAAATGGAGTTGCCATCCAATCAGCGTGGCTTTCTTCCCAAAATTGATCTTCCTTCTTTTGATGGGGCTAAAACAACAGAATGGCTGGAGCATTGCAAGTTCTATTTCGAGTATTACCAAACACCCGAATGGTACAAGGTACAACTCGCTGCTATGCATTTTTCTGGTGATGCTGAGGAATGGCTGAGTTGTTACAAGTTTGAACATCTCGATCCCCCATGGCCGGTATTTGTAGAAGCAGTTTTTGATAGGTTTAAACAATGTACGCATCTTAATCCATGTGTACAATTCAAAAATGTGCATCAAGTAGGTTCTATAGAAGATTATATTCGGGATTTCCAAAGGGCTAAGTCAAGGTTACTAGTACAAACTGGTATTACAAATGAATTCCATTACGTGTGGAGTTTTATTGGAGGTCTCAGAGAGGATATACAAAACTCAATTAACCTTTTCAAACCGAAAACACTTAATGAGGCTTTTAACACAGCCCTTGAGATCGAAGCTGCCATCTCCCCTTCTGACAAAAGGATTGCCTTTATACCCTCACCTTCCATCACCAACCCTCGGTCTTCTCTCTATTCAACACAAAGACCTTTAAAACAACCTGATGCTGCACCTAAACCTGCCTACCAGTTTTCTCAACCCCTCAGACCTACCTACATCACTAAACAACCCAATCCATCCTACACAAAACCTACACCCCCTTTAACCAATGAACAGAAGAAAGCCATGGGCTTGTGTTTCAGGTGCAATGACAAATGGTCTCAAGGACACAAATGCTCTAAGGGTATTCATGCAATTGAGGAAGATGCTGAATTACCAGATTACCGTTCTCATGACCTTGAACCCCAGGTGATGCATGACAGTGTGTTGGAAGATGTTAATGAAGAGCAATTAGTTACCCTCAGCAGCTCTCAATCTGGGACACCAACCAAGGCACTTAAGTACAAGGGCACAATTGGGGACATCCCTATTTGCATTTTAATTGATACTGGGGCTACTCACTCATTTATTAACCTTATACTGGTGACACAGCTTCAATTACCCACTGAACCTCAACCTGCCAAAGTTTTTCGAACTGCTGGAGGTGAGAAATTGGTTACCAATGCCTTGTGCCCTCATATTGAATTCTGTGTACAACAAGAAAGATTCCTAGCTGATCTCAAAGTCCTTGCTGTCCCTGGATATGACATCATTTTGGGCTGTGACTGGCTTGCCACATTAGGTGATGTTACATTAAACCTGATGCAGGGAGTCCTCTCTTTAGAACGTGATGGTCACCAACTTCAATTAGCAACTGAACCTGTTGCTGCTGAAATCCAAGTGTTAGATGATGCTCTGGATGTTGTTAAAGAGTGCCAAAAGGGTAGTCAGGTATACTTTGCTCACTTATTCCATTTAGAAGAAATGGACCTCTTTGTGGAACAACCAATCATTCCTGAACTGCAACATGTTCTACAAACATTTTCCCATCTTTTTCAAGATATATCAGGACTCCCTCCCAAGAGAGCCCTTGATCACAGAATCCAACTCAAACCTGGTGTCCACACCATAAACATTAGACCCTACAAGTTTTCCTATTTTCAAAAACTTGAGATTGAAAAAATTACAAAGGAACTGTTGGATAAAGCACTAATTAGACCTAGTACCAGTTCATTTTCTTCTCCAGTTCTCCTTGTTAAAAAGAAAGATGGTACATGGCGTATGTGTGTGGATTACAGGAGATTGAATGATGCTACAGAAAAGAACAAATACCCAATTCCTTTGGTGGATGATCTCCTAGATGAATTGGAAGGAAAGCATTATTTCTCCAAGCTGGATCTGACCTCTGGTTACCATCAGATTCGGATGGCTGACACTGATGTGCATAAAACGACCTTCCAAACTCATGAGGGTCTCTTTGAGTTCCTTGTAATGCCCTTTGGCCTTACAAATGCCCCTGCTACCTTCCAATCTCTCATGAACACCATTTTCAAGCCCTTTTTAAGAAAATTTGTTATAGTATTTTTTGATGACATTTTGGTCTACAGCAATACACTGGAACAACATGTCTCTCATCTAACTCAAGTGTTACAGCTGTTAATTGACCATCACCTTTTTATCAAAAAGTCCAAATGCTCTTTTGGTGTACATTCAATTGAATACCTAGGTCATATTATCTCAAAGGAGGGTGTGGCCACAGATCCTACCAAGATTCAAGTAATGGTGAATTGGCCTCAACTAAGAAATGTGAAGGGATTGACAGGATTTTTGGGTTTAACTAGGTATTATCGAAAATTTGTGAAGGACTATGGAGTTTTAGCTAGACCACTCACTGATCTTCTCAAGAAGAACAGCTTCAGGTGGATCACTGAGGCTCAGTTGGCATTTGAGCAACTCAAGTTGGCTATGGTTTCAGCACCAGTTCTGAAGTTACCAAATTTTCACAAACCATTTGTCATTGAGACTGATGCTAGTCAGCAAGGTTTGGGGGCTGTTTTGATGCAGGATGGCAGACCAGTGGCTTTTCTGAGCAAGAAACTAGGAGTGAAAAACCAGTCCCTCTCTACATATGAGAATGAGCTACTAGCCCTTTATACAGCTGTCTCTAAATGGAAACACTACCTGTTAGGCTCAGAATTTGTGATCAAAACTGATCAAATAAGCTTGAAATATCTGCTAGAGCAAAGGGTGAACACACCCATGCAACATAAGGGCCTTAGCAAACTCCTTGGAGCCATATCTAGACAGTACATGGGTGATCATGGAGGAGATACTACTCTTTTGGCATTGACTGAATTGATACCTAAATGGGTGGAAGAGATTAAACAAAGCTACTCAGGAGATAATTGGATCCAAGGGTTATTGGAGAAACTTCACTTAACTGATGATTCATCCACTCAACCTAAATACCAAGAACACTTGGGGATCCTGAGATACAAAGGCAGAATCTGTGTAGGTGCCACAGGTGATTGGAGGCAGAAAATTTTGCAAGAGTTTCATTCATCTTCCCTGGGAGGGCATTCTGGTATAAGTGCCACATATCAGAGAATCAAGCGCAATTTTCATTGGCCTCATTTGAAGGATAGTGTGCATCACTTCATCCAGCAGTGCCATAACTGTCAGATCAATAAGGGAGAGCACACTGCTCCTCCTGGCTTACTTCAGCCTTTGCCCATACCAACAGAGGCTTGGTGAAGCATAGGTATGGATTTTGTTACTGGTTTACCTAAATCTAAAGGTTATGAGGTGATTTTGGTTGTGGTTGATCGACTCACAAAGTATGCCCATTTTATTCCACTGACTCACCCTTATACTGCTACCACTGTTGCTAATGCTTTTTTGGATGGTGTGTACAAATTACATGGACTACCCCTCTCAATTGTGTCAGACAGGGACCCGATGTTTACTAGTAGATTTTGGAAGGAGCTTCTGTCTAAACTGGATGTGCAACTCAATTTAAGCACTGCTTACCACCCCCAATCGGATGGTCAAACAGAGAGAGTCAACCAATGTCTCGAACACTACTTAAGATCTATGGTTTTTGATAAAACCGGTAAATGGGCTCAATACCTGTCGTTGGCCGAGTGGTGGTACAACTCTAGCTGGCACAACGCTCTTAAATTGACTCCCTTTGAGGCCCTTTATGGCTATGCACCTCCAGTGCTGGCTCTTGGCAGTCCCCCTAAAAGTTCAGTCGAGAGTGTGAATGCTCTTTTGAAAGACAGGCACCTCACACTTACTCAATTGAAGCTCCACCTTCACAAAGCTCAGGAACGCATGAAGCGGTACGCTGATAACCACCGCACTGAACGAAAATTTAGCCAAGGCGATTGGGTTTACCTCAAATTGCAACCATACCGCCAAATTACCATGGGTGGTCACAGGAATCACAAGCTGAGTTCGAAGTTTTATGGTCTTTTTGAAATCCTTCAATGCATTGGGCCAGTCGCTTACAAACTCAACCTTCCGCCTGACTCGAAGATCCACCCAGTCTTTCATGTTTCTCAATTGAAAGCTAAATTGGGGACTGCACACATCCCATCTCCTGTTCTGCCCATGCATGGTTTTGATATTCACACCGGATTGCAGCCTTTCAAGGTTATTGGTAGGTGTATTATTCCTCGTCACAATGTTGCCCAGGTACAACTGTTAATTCATTGGAAGCATCAGTCTTCTGATGAAGCTACATGGGAGGACTATGACAAGTTTGCCTCACGGTTCCCTGATTTCATTCGTGAGGGCACGAATTTTCTAGAGGAGGGGGCAATGCAACGAGAAGTTGTTCAGATGAATGCATTGCTCAGTGAAGACAATATCGGTGGAGGAGGAGCAGCAAAGGAGAATTCAAATATAGCCGTTGAGTTGGAATTGGGCTTTATGGGCCAGAAGGAAGTTGCAACCCATTTTAAAAGCGTGCCACAACCTTTTGTGAAGAGCATGCAGATGGACCCTTAGATGGGCCAGAAGGAAGTTGCAACCCATTTTAAAAGCGTGCCACAACCTTTTGTGAAGAGCATGCAGATGGACCCTTAGATTTCAGAAGCTCAGCGACACAGAGGAAGGCCACAGATAATCGTTGAAGGTCGTTGAAGGAGAGAGATGCTGCGGTAGTTAGTTATTTCCGTAGTTGACACTGTTCTTTTTTTCTTTTTCTTTTAAAATAAAATTACAGACTGTTATGGTTTAATTCAGTGTATTTGCTCCAGCTATATAAGGATAGCAGGATATTTTTCGATGTAATGAATAATGAATTTTGGTCTAATTGAAAAGAAGCTTGTTTAGCTTTCATGGTTCTTATCACTTCCTGATTTAGTTCCTCTTTCTATTAAATCTGAGTGTCAATCAAATAACGAGATAAATTCTCGTTACATTTTCTCTGTATCAATCTCAGCAAGATTTGAAGAAATGAATAGCTCATTCGAGAATAAACATGCATGCTCTTTCAAAGAGAAATTGATATGCATAGATCTTCTGGTGACATGAATAGCTCATTCAAGAATATCCACCTCGCATCTGTTGGTGATAGATCATGAGTTCAAAGGACTCTCTCCTTGAGAGTTTGGTGAGACATACTATCGGCACTCGTCTTATTTTGATGAATCTGCCTTGTTTAAAATTAAAATAAAAACTGGCGGATTGGAATGCGCCCATCAAGGAGAAGGCATTGAATGCTCTAATTGCATTTTAGAAAGCTGCTGATGCGGATACTTCCTAGTAATATTTGGAGGAAAATGGAGGTTTTGTTGTTTGAATGTGTCATATTTATTTTTCTTGTATAATAATATGCCGAACAACCTGTGGGTTGGTGCGCAATACGTATTACATTTTGAATTTGTGGTTTTGTAGGTAAGCCAATGGCCTTCCAAAACATAACGTCCCACCCGTGCGGATCCCAACAACAAATCACTGAAATCGTGTACTGAACGCGTTCTATAAGTAGCCTCAGGATCACCGATTCATGTGTTTTATCATTGAAGTCGGTTCTTCAAAATTGATATCGTCTATCATTATTATCATATATATTTTCCCATGGACTGCTGATAGGTGTTAATATCCTAAATTATGAAATTTTCTATTTTGATCAATCCGTGGTATGTTAAAAGAATAACACACACACAACAACCTATAATATTAATATATTAATATGTCCAGCAATCAGCCCTCTTCGGTCATTTACTCATTTGTAGGTAGCGTATTCACATTTTTATTGAACACAAACCACTTGCTACAAGATGCCACAAGTACCAATGTTGCTCAAATTCTTCCCAAATAAACATGAAACAAAAGTATGCCCAAGCTTCTGTGTTAGTACCAGTAGACAACTACGAATTTGTCGGAAGCACTCCATTAACTATTTTTACAGAAGATAATTACAACCAAGCATATGGAATTTAGTCATCTATTCCGTGCTACACTCCATTCGACTGTCAAACCTACAACAAAACAACCAACACCACATGCACGAGCCACACAATTAAAAGCTCATCTTAAAGCCCTCATGCATTCAAGCATTAGAATGCAGGGAAATGCAAAGTGAAAAAAACAACAACTAATCCCTCTCATTTACAAGAATTACACAGGCAATGTATTAAGTATTAACTACCCGGCCACTAAAATAATCTAGAATGAATCCATAGAACCACTACTCTTGAGCCTCTCCATCCGGGCCTGTAGTCCAGAGAGAGCCCTTTCATCCATGGGAGGGGCACTTGAGTGTTGCACTTGTACTTCTGTATTAGTATGTTCGGTGACATGATGTGCGCCACCATTCATGTTCATACTGGCTGTTAATCGGGCCACACCATCCATGTTACTCATAGCAGCTGCTGCTTGCATGCTTCTCATCCTCTCTCTAAGAGCAAGGGCACTGGAGGCTGCCTGACCTGTTCCACCCAAAAGTAGAGACAATAGCCTTCTATCAGCACAAAAAAATAATAATGTATTTACAAATTACAATTATCATATAAGGCAAGGCATCAAAATTTTCAATATCTTTTTTCTAAATATTTTAACAATAGCCTTTTGTCCCAACATCTTGCATTCCCAAGCAAGACATTTTATCCCTTTCATGTTCTTTCAACAGGAATTAATAAACGAGGCCCAGAAATTTTCACAAAAAGAACATAAAAGGGGCATACCTGTCGAAAAGTCAGCTTGCACTCTCAAAGGGGATAAGGTGCCACTAGCATCTTCCTCTGTATATGCATTATTTCTGTCATGCCTAGTGTTAATTGTTTTTATTTGAACTGGAGACATGGGTGCAAACTTCGGTGAAGTAACAGATGCTATTGGAGGAGGTGTTGACATAGGAACCGCAGATGTTAATCTCCCTGCAACCACATTTTTCTCCATCTGCAAAGACCAAGTAACAAAAAGGTAACTTAGCTGCAGTACTATTTTTACTCGAAGAATAACGACTATTCTTTTTTGGGGTATTTGAAAAAACCTGGGATAGACCATCTCTGATGTAGGTTCTAAAAGCTTCACTTGCATTATTAAGCTGAGCAAAGATATCAACCTGCGGAAGTTTCGAAGACAATTTTATTATTTTTTCTTTTATCTTCAATGATACTTGCAAATCTACTGTAGCACTCAGAACAATATTTCATATAACTTTCTCTATGCTCTAGCAAACCTTAAAATATCATATAAACAAGTGGAATTTACCTGGGGATATAATTTAGTAATCCTGTAGAGCTCATACAGACCAATTGTGCAAGTCTGTTTGTCTCCAATTTTCTTGAAAACTGCTGCTAGCTCTTGCTGTGTTTTTTTTTTGTTATGTAACGTCAATAAACCAAAAGAAAGGTTAATATAACCAGGTGCAAAGACACACACCATGAAAGATCAAAACAAATATCCAAATGCTGATTTTTATTAGCCACTTCCAAAAGTTCCCTTCTAAAAAAACAGGTTAATATATTATAAGGATCATATGTAGAGAGGAAAGACGAAATGAAGTGCAAAGTATTATGGCACCTTGAGTTGAGCTTCGGCAGAATGTGCTGTGGCACTGGGATTGTTTGAAACAGTATCACCCCAGTGTGTTTGACCCATGGGACCAGATGGAGTCAACATCCTTGCAGCCGCTAGAGTCTGATTACAATGGACCAATATGATGAATTGATCTAGCAAATAAAATGTGCTGGCACAGCCAATGCAATGATTCTAAGACTAAACTACCTGAAGATTAAGGTCAATGTAAGCCAGAATTATTGGCTGAGGCTCCATATCTATAGGAACCATTGAGAGATGCCCCTTTATCGCAGTCCCTCGAAGCTTGACAAGTTCATGGAGGACTGTTTTGACCATTCTTAACGGCTTATCATCAGCACCCGCCCTAGATATCACATGGAAAAGAAAAAGAGAAGAACATAATAAAAAAATGAGTAACTGAACTGAAGTTTTCGGCATCAGCACTATCCTAGCATGAGCTGGGATTGGATCTTTTTTGTGTGCCTATCCTCATTTTAAAGAAAAAATTAACAACAATACCCTTGGTTTCAAATGCTTAACAACACTCATTTCTATTTTCTCAATGCAAGTGTTTACAACAAGATTATTGCATGTCCAATATCAATAAATTTGAAACTAGATAATGCCTGATGCATGCATTCACAGTAAACATAAATTCTGACTCATGCGCATTAATTAAACACTTTTGAAAGCAGGAATAGCAAAATTTTCTGTGTTCGTAGTTTGGCACATTATTCATGACCGCATCCATTCAAGAACAATCTTATTGCAAACTCAAGCAATAATGAAGACATTTGGTGAATTAGAAGCCATGAAGTATTATTGTAAGTCCGCGTTCAGAAAATAGGCATAGGGTTGTTATTCATTTAGATTGAGGATATTGTTGTTATTCATATTAAAAACTGGGATAGACAAGAAAAATGTTCTGAGGATTGTGAACTATATACCTTCCATTTGTAGTAAGAATTATTGATCTTTTTGAAAGTACAGTACTGATAATTGACTAATTAGTGTTATGGAGGTTACTTCATTTCTCATTGGTTCCAGTTCATTCATCAACAAGTATACCATTAAAATTTTACTAAAAACATCCTCTCTAATATTCCACTATACACCATTTAGAAAATACAGGTACCTTCTTCTGATCTCCTCCATTCCAAGTCCTTGCAAGTACAAATGGATGCTTTGGAGAATTCGGTCAAGGTCAACTTCATTTATTGTTTGTTGCAAAACCTGAGATTTTGCAAGTACATACATCAGAGGGACAACAACAAGAACCCAATATTAAAGAATGGTAATCAGAGTCTAAAACAAAGCAATGCACCTTGGTCAGCTTTATTAAGCATTTAACAACCAAATCCGAGAACTTCTGATTTTTTGTGGGGAGAGCTTCCGGTGGTGTCAAAGTGGGCCATCTTGCAGTGTCCAGTGGTCTCAAAAGGTTTATGAGCACAACAAAAGACGAAGTTCTTTCTGCATTATCCTGATATAAAACAAAACAAAATGAAACTAATTAGAAAACAAAGGCAAGTAAACTTTCCAAAAATGGGAAGGAAAAATGAGGCTGATAATGATAACACCAAATGCTTGAAGGCATAATAACAAGCTAACCTAGAAGAAAGACGTATCATGCCAAAAAGGGTATTAAGGAACCAGACCCAAGTTTAATTGCCAGCATGTATCCCCTTTAAAGGGGCAACAAGGAAAACAAATAAATTAAAGAAAATGAAAAGTATACCAGTATTTTAAGCATCAGAACATTGAGGGCTTTGAGCAGTTGGCTGCCATCATCCATCAAAGAGACCCTTTCGTCTAAAAGCCAAAGGAGTAGCTCTGTTATTAGGTTATCTAACGTTTGCTCTCTTACAGCATCAGCCAGTCTCTTTATCTGGAAAGTCTGCATCAGAGTGTTGAGGACATATTTGCAAGACCGCGAAGATGCCCCAGAAAGGCTGAAGTTGAATGATTTTGGAACCTGAAAAGTAGCAACAACAATGATTGTAAATAAATCTATATACTCATGTCTCAACATTGGCTGTCACTGTTCATTCCCACAGTGCCAATGAACAGTATTTTTACCTGTACTAAACAATGTGTGAACAGTATTCGAACAGTATAACACCTATGACACAAAATCATTGCTGTTCTTTTCCTTCCATTGCTGTTTTTTCCTTCCGATCTAATATGTATAGGTGAGGAAGATTTTTTTATATTTTCTAAATTATGTATACTTAGCTTAATAATTATTGTTACAAGTAAATAATTCTTGAGGTAGTACAACGAATAAGGAACTCGTTATGTTTCTATACAAACCAAAATTTGATAAGCAATTATGTTTCTATACAAGTAATTACTATTTAATAGACGAAAGTGATATACACCTATGACACACAGCTATTCCGTAAAAATATATCTTCAATTTGGTAAGTAAATAATTCTTGAGGTAGTACAAGGAATAAGGAACTCATTATGTTTTTATACAAACCAAAATTTTGGTAAGCAGTATAAATACTATTTAATAGACGGAAGTGATATACACCTATGACACACAAAGCTATTTTAGTTTCATTTTTTAACATTGTTAAATAATTAAACCAACTTTTTTTAATATTTTATTTCCAATAAATGTCATATTTATTGAAAATTGTAGTGAAGATTTTTTTTTTCTTTATAGGTGCTCCAATTTAGATCCAATATAAATTTTATTATCGTAATATAGAAGTTCAAGATTTAACTTCTTCACGCGGAGCACGAGCCTATAGCTAGTAAATAATACAAACCAATAAAAAATAAAAAAAGATTCTCAAATATTTTTTCAAGAATAAAGAAGATCAGTTATTACCATTCCTGCAAGGCATGTAACCAATTTATCAGCTTCCTGGACAAGATCACCGACAACACTACTTTCAACATCATTCATTGCTTGTGTTAGCTCATGACAAATAACTTTCATCCCTTCAACAGACTGCATTCGAAAATTTAATGAACAATGATGGATGAGTTTTCTCTCAACTTACAACAACAACAACAACAACAACAACAAAGCCTTTAGCCCAAACAAGTTGGGACAGGCCAGAGATGAAACACAATTGGAGTAAAATCGATTGGATTTTATTTCCATGAGAATGGCTGAATTTCACGTTGGCTCGCCAAGCCTATCACAACCCTCCTTTTTTCCTAGCTTGGGACAGGATATGCAACAAACTACATAAGCAGAGTGAATTTAAAATCCTGGACTTCTAGTAATTAAAATAACAAAAATGAATTGGGTACAATGATGCTTGCCATTGTATCCAAGTCACTATAATGAAAAATGATTTTTCTTGGAAAGTGACAATTGATGAAAAATGATCACATCAGAGATGCCCATTGAAGCATCAGAAATATCATTAAACAACTTCACCAATGCAAATGCAAAATAAACTACAGAAGGAATTTGTGTGCCATTGGGTTACTACTGGATTTACTCCAACTTGAGGCATGGCAAATACAATCAGAATAATGTATGCAGCTAGTATAATGTATACCTGATCAGGTTGACCCAGTGCAATAATATCAAGAGCTTCACGCCAATTAGTGGGGCCTATTGGGACAGCTTGATGCCGTGCCATCATAGGCCTTTCCATGAGTGTGTCCGCATATCCCATCTGTTCCCTATGATAGGAGGAATGTTTTAATATAAAAAAAGTGATGAAAATAATTAGGACAATGAAAATATGATATCGAGTACCATTGGTCTTACCTAGCCACTGATGTGAAGGAAATAGAAGATCGTTGAAAAGCTTCGCCACTTTGCTCTGCAGCTTCATACCTAGAATGCACACGCCTATTATGTGACATCTAACTGAGAGGTACCAAACAGAAAATTTGCATATGAAGATATCATAAGATTACCCATTATCTCGGACTGAACGCCTCAAAGCTGCTCGAGCATCACCAGGCCTTCCTTCTCTCCTCTTATCCATTTCTCTTGCCTAATATTAGAGCAGAACATAATCTTCAGACCCACTTCACACAAAAAAGAACTGCGTCCACATTCCTTTTGCCAATTATTTTCTTGTGTTATGTTTAAAAAAATGGTACTTTATACATACAAATTTTTCCGAATCCTAAGATTTGAAAATTTGTGGTATTGCCATATTACTATCGTGTCAGGTGTGATGCTTCCGTACTAAACATAACCTATCTTAAAGCAATTTACGTAGATACAAACCTTCCACTTGAACCTATCATCCAGCATACTTCTCTGAGCATCTGAAATTTTTCCAACATATTTCCATACATCTTCCCCTGAAAAGAATATAAAATAGCATAAGTTGCACATTCATAATCTCAAACTTCTCTGGCACAAGTGTTGTCATCAGGATCAAGACCAGCTGTATCCAATCTTATTGAGGACTTTAAAAGGCAGTAGAAGTACTAATTGTTTGGAACTAAAGGCTTTGTTGTTGTTGTTGTTGTATAGAAGAATAATACTAACCGATATTTTTGTATGCAGTGGCAAGAGTATTAAGAGCAGCTTTTCTTATTTCACCGTCTCGTTCACCTGTTAGCGAGGCAACAACTTGCAAAGACTTCATCTGTCCAATTATCTGATAATATAAATAAAATAAATCCACGTCAGATCAGGAAACTCAGATACATCGTGAAGAAATATTTACGTGGGCAAATAAGTAATCAAGCTGACGAGTAAGATACATAAAAAGGGCAGCACAATGCACGTAGCTCCCGCTTGCGCAGGTCCTGGGAAAGGTCGGACCACTTTGGGATATTTGTACGCAGCCTTTCCCTGCATTTCTGCAAGGGGCTGTTTCCACAACTCGAACCCATGACCTCCTGGTCACAAGGCGACAACTTTACTGCTGCGCCAAGGCTCCCCTTCTCGAGTAAGATACATACTAATACTAAAATTAAATCTAGAAGATTAGCATATCTAGGAGCCATTGGTGAAGTAACCTGGTCAATATAACACGTTCAAGCAGATAACTAACAGAGATCAAGCCAACGCATACCAGTTGGGGGGTCAACTCTTACATTCAAATATTGTATGCATCTCACTTGTTACATTTCAATATGATTTAATATGGAGCAGGTCAATCAGTATATTCAAAATTCATTATAGCTAGGTAATGTCATATAATTCTAGATAGGTAATGTCATATAATTCATTAGTATACCTCAGCACCATGATTGTCAATCATATAACCCACAAGATCAGCACACTCTATTCTTGTGCGATTATTCTTGGAGCGGATTCCCTCTACAACAAATGGAAGAAGCCTCTGTGCAGGATAGATGCCAACTGTTTGCTTTATTAGCTCTCTCATCTTCTCCTTAACTTTTTCAATGTTATGGCCAGACTGCAAGCAGAGTATGCGCTTTAGGTAGTTTTCTCTTTAAATAGGACTGTTAATGAAAATAAAATGTATAGGGCTGCACCTTCTCTATCAGGCATGGGTAAAACAGTGAAGCTTCTGCTTCAGTCAACATGTAGCCCTGACCTTTTAAAATATCAAAGAGCTCAGGAAGAAAATCCAGAACCTTGATTGTGCACAAGGAGAGAGAGAGAGAGAGAGGTTAGCTCTGAATATGTTATAATGTAGTCAAAATGTAGGTAAGGACAATTGAAATATAGCTTACTTTCAACAAAACAGTAGTATTATTTTCACAAAAACGCAAAACAAACCACCTCAAAAGCACGTCAATAAGTTCAATAACTTCTCTTGAACTAGCTTGCAAAGCCTATACAAAACACAAAAATCAGGTGAACCACTAGACATTTTGATTTTTCAAGTACAAAGAGCATGAACTGGACTGATAAGAAAATTAAGAACCTTCTGTAATATTTCAAGGCCATCCACTTGCTTTTTAAAATCAGTACTGAGAAGCCGCCTGCTAACATCCTCCCTTATATGCCTTAGCAGATCACACTAAAGAAAATTGCAAAGTAAGAAATATTAGATTACGTTCCAAAAATAAACAACAATATCATTAGATGCTATGCAAACCTCCAAGTCTTGAATCTGCTCAGGACGAGGATCCTCATATTTGAATCTGCGTGCGACATATCTCTCCCTCTCATCCTGGATTTTAAACAGAAAGTCAGGTAAGAACCAAGCATTGTAAAAGGGGAAAAAAAGAAATCAGGAGATTGCCTTATATGAAAGAAACAATTGGCATGCTACCTTATTGGAATCCTTGATGTTAAACAAAGGCTGTGACTGATATGTGAGATCTTGAACGGAAATCACTGCACTAGATGCCCTTGCAGGAGCTGTCCTCTGACCAAGTTGGACAAGCAAAAAAAAAAATCATCTCTATAAATGGGGAACTATAGTATCAGGAATGATTTATTATATCAATTTAGCAGTTCGATTAAGAAACTATCTTATGAAATATTCTACTTGAGCATATAACAAAATGAATTGAATAAAGTTCTATATATGTCTGATAAAATCAATAGGGACTTCATAAATGAAATAAAGAATCAGGGCATTTATAAAAAAAGAAAAAAAATTGCTAACAAAATAAAAATACATACCGATGAGACAGTTCTACTGCCAGCCTTAGATCCACGGTCACCCATACTACTTGATGCCTGTTTCCCATTCTTCAGGCTTGGTTTGGATGTGATACTATTGGTGATCATCCTAGCAGAGTCAGAGAAATCTGGTACATCCAAACAAAAACAAGTTTAAACAAATCAAAGAGTTTTGTACAATTAGGAAAAGAGAAGGTAGTTAACAGAGAGATATGTATACAGCAGACACACCATCTGGTATGCAATTCAATTTTAGCTTTTCCGCTACTGTAGTCAAAGTGGGTCCTGGTAGGTCCTTCAGACCCTTGATCACCTACAGACCCAACATTTAGGCAAGTTCAGCATGACGAAAGCCAAAATATAAATCATCACATTAAATATATACAGTTTTATGTTGCTTTTATAGAGAGAAAAACAGACATACCGCCTCTTGGCCACAAGCTTTTTGGATTTCACCTAAAAAGGACTCTGCTCCTTTACGAACTTCTGCTGATTTATCCTTTACAATGACAAAAACAAAAGGTTATAAGAAAAGTCTAAAACAAACAATAGAAAAGAACAACAAGATAGTAATAAAAGAACATACCATCAAAGCAGATGCAGCTGGCTTTAATAAAAGCAATGCTTCTGACGAGTTGTTCAATTTTGGAATATGCTTAGATAACCAATCAAAAAGGTCTCTTCTCCCTTCAGAACCAGTTTTGGGATCAGCCATAGCAGCCGCAATGTATGGGACCTAATTATTGGCAGTAAATCAATTTTACAAAGTTTGCCTCTATTTTTTTGCAGGAATGAATGGTTACAAAATTCAATACCATCTTATCTAGATGAGTTGCAGCAATCCACGAATCTAAAGTACTTAAAGTGCATTCTCTCATTTGCTTCTTATTATCACCAAGGCACTTCAGAACATCAGCCAAAATTCCCTGATCCAAAAAAAAAATTTGTCATGCAAAGATGAAAAAAATGAAAATAAAGAAGATCAAAGTAGGATAAGTGTAGAAAAAGACTATAATGAAAGAATTTTAAACAACCTTGCTTGTTTTCTCAACAGCAGGACCCATAGCAGCTGCAAGGGCACCAATGGTAGACAGAGTCGCCATTACAATGTTTTTGTTGCTGTCTGATAGCCTCCCTCTTAAAGCATTGAACAAATCAACTGTATATTTCATAAGGTGATTAAATTACATGAAGCGGGAAGCAAAGTATGTTATTAGTAGCATATACAAAAGAATATGCAAAAGCTACGTACAGGTGCCAGTAGGCTGAATTCTTTTATGAGCCTCCTCCAGGATTTTATTAACCGACTCAATTGACTCCATTCGTACCTGTCATATTACCAAAATAGAAAAGACTTTTAGCAAAATTATGTTGATAAACAATACTTCCAGTAATTAGGTAGATATTCACATGTTATGTCTTAAACCAAGACAGGAAAGCAAGGCCGCAAGTATTGAAGAGTGGAAATGTTAAGTCAAATAACATAAGAAGAAAGTGTTAACATGACCTTCCAGTCTGGGCTCCCAATATGTTTTAGCAAGGTAGGTCCTATCTTTGAGCTGATGTCTTCACGAGGCAGACCATCAGACCCACTTGCAGAAGCAGCTGACATGGCATCAGCAGCCTTGATAGTTCTTTTGGGAGCCACAGCAGGACCCTGTAAGTGTAAAATAATACTACATGCATGAATTTCATATCAATTTGTAAGAAATAGAATCCATGTTATCCAGCAGGGACAATAAATCACATACCTCGTATGGGTTTTTCTCATACTCGGCATCAAGGGCACTAAGTAATGCCGGTTTAACATCAGTTAAAAACCCTTTAATATCTGCAGGAATGGCTCTTTGATAAGTACTTGATACTTCCCAAACTAATTATCAAAAAAATGTTAAGGCAGAAAGACTACCTGGACCAACAAATTTATGTAGCATCCCAATAAGCTTAATTGTTGAGTTTCTTGTTGCAGCAGTGCTGGACTGCAGACCAATGTCCTTGCAAAAATCAATTAGATCCTACAACCAGATAATGGTTAACCCTTGTCAATTACATATATGAGAATGCCATGGAGAAAGGGCTGCAAACAAGAGATCCTGAAGATATGCTGTACCTTCAGCTTTATATTGGAGATGCCAAAATCTTCCACAGCTGAGACCATCCACAGTATACCCTCACTAAGAACTTTAGGATTCTTATGCTCTTTCATTATCTTGTACAACTGAATATATAGCACAAAAGAAATTGCAAGAAGTTACAACTTAATGTAAGCAACTATGCATGCCCCAATAGCATATTTGTTGTTCTACACAAGTCTCACATGCATGGCCCCAAAGTATCACATTCAATGTATCATCTCTTAC
Organism: Eleocharis quinqueflora; assembly: GCA_964058865.1. Taxonomy (NCBI): domain Eukaryota; kingdom Viridiplantae; phylum Streptophyta; class Magnoliopsida; order Poales; family Cyperaceae; genus Eleocharis; species Eleocharis quinqueflora. The sequence goes on from CAXKVX010003056.1 coordinate 46,598, forward strand.
ATGTTACAATGACTTTACCCCAGAATATAACACACTACATATTATCTAATACAAAGCCCCTGGCAACAATTAATACCGAATACATCATCAGTCAATTACACAAGGTAAATACTAGCAACATAGAAAAGTATTGCTAAGCTTTTGAGTTCTACCTAATAGACAGAAACACTTGGAAACCAAGAAGGAAAAATATTGAACTTACTCGATCAAAAACAAAACCAGGACCAACTGCCTCTGAGAAAGCAGTCATGCACTTCATTGCATGAGCACGTGTTTTGATATCAGCAACTCTTTCACTAATGCCTGCCAACGTCAAAACAGTTTGTGATGATTCATTTCATGAACCTTGAAATATTGCAACTTCCGCATAATAGGGTGTGCAGGAAAACAGAATAGTCCATCAGACAGTTCAGATCCCATAAAAAACCAAACCCCTATTATAAAGACATGCATAATCCATGCTCTGGTTAAAATCAGATGACAAGGGTTATATGATCAAACATCAGGCCCATTGCAATGAGGGCAGCATACAATATAGATGTATGTCAGTTCAGAGAACAGCAAATAATTCTTACCAAGAAGACACAGAACAACACATCTTTTAAGCAACCGCTTGACAGTTGAAGCTATGTGGGTGATAATCTCAATAACCTGTTGCTGAACCTGTAACACAAAGATGCCATCCAATAATGAACTAATTAGAAAATAATAGAGAAAAATAATGGACATTTTCGTGAAGTTGTGAAGACATACTTGCACATTTTTCTCGCTCCAACCAGGGACAGCACATAACAGACGAACCAAGAGCTCAGCATACTGGTCAAGGTCTGAAAGTTTTTCAACATCTTCTTTCAACATTCCAATGGCTGTGAAGCAGAAAGAATAAACAAACAAAATAATTAAAAAAAATACATGTTCAATAATAGTTCAAGCTTTTATGTGAAATAAAGGGGAATATTTTTGAATAAATAAATAAAAGGGAATATTTAGGCACAAGTAAAATGTAAGTGAAGAAACTTTTAACGGCACTGTAATTGAATAAACAAACTACATAACAGCATTGTTAGGTTTACCATCCACATTTGAGGAACGAAATATACATCAAGTATTAAGAGATCTCTTACCTTCTAGACGCTCTTTCCAAGCACTACTCTTTAATTGAGTTATTGTTTCAGCATTAACAACATTACTTAGTCGCTCTTCAATTTCTTCCAAACTCATATCGCTTGGCTGCAAAACATGGATACCAAACCAAATCAAAACAGCAAAATTTTAGTTAAGGAAAATGCATATGCAGTTGTTTGCACTTCTGCACCAACCTCAACATCTTCTGTTTCAACAGGTGTAGAGACCTTGGGTGCACCACCACCATCAGCCTTTTTAGAGACGACTGACTTTGCAGTTCCACCACCTTTCTTAGAAGCAGGCTGCATATATATTAAAAAAATTAACATTATGTAACCTAAAGAAATAACTTATAAGGCTCATATAAATAAATATGTTTCAATTGCATATTCATACACAAGAAGTTAGTGCCGATTCATACCCAAATTATGCTTGGTTATGCAAAAATAATAACATAAAACAACATATAATAGAACTGGGAACATTGCTTGGCATTGCAACAAAGATATAACAGAATAGAACTGACCGCTGCTTGAACAGGCCTCTTCCCACTAAGCATACTTGCTGCTGATCTTCTCACCATTGCACCGTTATCAGCCTAACAAACAAATAAAAAGTGATAGCATTGTTTCCGGTGAGTGTCCTATCATCACTCTGTCAGAATAACATCCTAGTTTCATCATTCTGTCAGACTAGGAAACAAAGAAGGATAAGTAAACTCCAGCTAATGCAAAGACTCCTAACTCCTGGTATAGTGGTGTCTAAGACTTGTAATAATTTTCTTTTATTTTCAAACGAAGAATAAGAAAACAAAATTACCTCATGACTGGAGTTGCCTCCACTGCCAGTTGGGAATAATCCAGAGCCTGGACCTGTTCCAGAATTCGAAGATGCAATAACACCAGGACTGCTAGATCCAATCATATCTGATAACTTTTTTTTCCTAACATCATCAAGTTTTTCCAAGGATCTTTCTAGTGGCTTCATGCCAACCATCTAAACAAACAAATCACAAGGAAGTCGAATTAATTGACAAACAAGATGTGCTTAATAGAAAAGAGAATGTTCTTTATGTATAAGGGAATAACCTTAGCAATGGCAGCCAAAGCAGAAAAGGCTGCATCTCTCACTTCAGGTGTTCCATCATTCAAACACTGTTAAAATTAAAATTATAAGAAAAGCAACAAAAAAAGAGTTTAGTAGGGCAACAAGTGAATGCACCCAGAAAGGACAAATACTGTATACTTATGTGTAAAATGGAGAGTGATCCATTTACCTCCATGCAAATAGGCACATATTCCTTGTGCAACTTGAGCACAGTAGCCTTATTACTCGTCTCAATGCAAAATGTCACCCAATTAAGGGTTAGAGACCTTACAAGGGGAACTTTATTCTTGACAGCAACCTTAACATCTGCAACAAGACACAATTACATATAATTATTGACAAATGTATTAAGTTTCAACTGTATACCTTAGAAGAGCCTGAGGATGAAACTTAAGCACCTTTCCAGATCCTGTTTCTTTTCAGTGAAATTGGCTCTGTCTAATTTTCCTTTTTGTATTTAGGTTTCATCATTAAACTAATGCTTGGTCAAAGATTTGCTCTTCTTACATGATTAATAATCAGAAAAAAATATGCAACAGGTGAATCAGCCTGTAATAACAATGCCTTTCCAGAGATTATTGACAGGATGTTATGATATACCAGTATATGGACTTGTCACCAAAAACTAGAACATTTATGTGGTTATTACATAGGAAAAAAAATACTAACTAGAGACAATTTAACAAAGAAAAAATGGTTGGGTCCATTAGAGAGTTTATTTTTCCATGATTTAAAGTGGACCATTTATTTCTTAAGTGTCGGTTTGCTCAAACTATTTGGTTTTGGATGGGAAAGTGTCAAGACTTGTTTTCAAATTGGAATAGTTTTCCGATATCATTGAATATGCTATCAAATTGAATACTTTAGAGATGAAAGTTTTTTTTATAGTAGTTGGTGCAATATGTTGGTGCTTATGGAAACATAGAAATGAAGTGTGCTTTTCACAACAAAATGTTTTCACATACAGAATAATACAGAATAATGATTATACTAATTATTGGTACGGTTAATTTTTGGACAGATGCTATCAAGGATGCAAAGAAGGAACTTGTCAAGATGTGGATGCCTCGAGACTTAGAAGAAATTCCATCACAATCTGTGGGACCCCAGCTGCAGATAGGGCTTGTTCTGTTGAAACCGGGTGAAAGTTTTTGAGTGAGACATGCGCTACAATGCTTCTTGCTTGGTTTGGATGAAACTGTTTGAGGGTTTAGAGGAGGGATAATCCTGAGGGTTTGCTTTTATTGAACTCTTATGGTGTGTTTTTGTTATTTGTTTTGTTTAGACAGATGTATTTGTTTTGTCTAGATAAAAGCTGAGAGGGACAATTGATAAGTACCGTATGTTTTGAATTAGCGGAGTTGCTTTTGGAATAAGCTGTTATTCATATAATAGGATAGCGTTTGGACAATTATGGAGACTAACAAATTTTCTGTTTCATACCAATGAAACGGGTGTTTTGCACCTTCTTATAATAAAAAAAAATTACCAGTAGATTAGGAACCAGCTGACAGTGACATTGTCTTTCCTGGATATGTTGATAGGACATTACTAAGATAAGGACTGTTAGACTTCGTACAATTATAAAATCAATATTTACCTTCAATGACATCCATCAGTGACAAGCACCCAGATTGGTGCATGGCTTGAAGAGTTTGAGTTAAGGCATCAGTCGATGTTGGTCTTTTCTCTTTTAATTTTTCCTGTAAATTTATAGTGGATAACTCTATTTATTGAACTGATCAACAGCACCGAAACATCCTTTCCTAATGATATTTCCAGAAAGTAGCACTTACAAGTAGTACAGGCAGCAGAAACCGTGAGTTGCTTGCAAAATGGCTTCTTAGCCCCTTTGCTAGGTTTCCAATAGCTTGTATCGCCTCAACTGATACAGCAAGATTTACATCAGTGACAAGCTGCACCAAACAATAAATTCATTAAGTTATTTCAACTCGATATACGCTGCATAACGGAAATGCAAATTATTGGCAACATAAAAAAACAATCACGGTATTCAGTGGTTAGAAGAGTATATCTTTGCAGGCAAGTAGGTTACAACTCCATTGCAGGTTTTATTCAACATAAATTCTCAAAAAAACATTATCATAAGCAAAAGGTAAGGCTAGAATAAATTGCTTCCTCTGGAGTATAATGAATAATCACATAATATATCATTAATTTAAATATCTGAGAGGATAAAAATTTTAAACCTTTTTAAGGGTTCGACAAACTTCAGAAAAATCACCAGTAGCAATCTTTTTAGTGGAAGCAAGTTTTGTGAGCTCCGCTACGGCATCCCTCCTTTCAGACCATTTAGTAGCTTTCTAATATAATTAGGAAAAAGACAGGATAAGTAGCTATACAGCATGGAAGTCTATTCGACCAAAATTAATAGAACATGATCCATTTAGAGAAGTGGTTAGGAATTCTCACAACTCCATCCCAAAAACCAGATTTTTCCAAAGGCGTTAATATATCAACAGGATCGACAAGGTCATATTCATCTATGACGGGGGCCACTGCACCAAGAAAACAGATTAAAACCCAATCTGGCAAGAGAAAGAATGGAGGACAGAACCGAGTGTAAGGACAGATTACCTTCAGCTGTTGATTCTTCCGTTGGACCAGTGCCAGAAGCCTCAGGGGCAGCCTCCATCTCTATCTCCTTGTCTTGGTCAGCTCTATGAACAAATTTGAGGGAGATCAAAAGGTAATGCTGAATTATCTGAGCACAATAATGTAACACAGTATGCTTTCAATGCAGGCTATAGTACATAAAAATAAGAAGAGCATCCTAAAACCTTATTTTGCGAGTGGGCTTTGCAGTTCCAGTGACATTTGCAAGTTCAGCCTCCAACTCTTTTCTCTTCAAAGACAACAAAAAAAAGAAGCTTATCACTGTTCAGCATAACATCATAGCATGATAAATTCCAATTTTGAAATAAAAGATCCTACCATTGTATCTCTCATTTTCTCAAGTAAAATTGACTTCACAGGCTCCTTGCCTATCCATCTGCACAGCTCGAGAGTCAGGCCTTTAGATGATGCGCGCACGTTTTGATCTGGGTGGTCAAATAGCTCAGGGAGCATTTTAAGAACCCTTTTAGGCGGCACAACCTTGTTGCCAAATTCACTGTTTGCAGTGCAAGAAACATTAGTGAGATTTAGGATTTTATCTTAAGATAGCATAAAAATAAAATTTGACATAACGGCAATGATACCTCAAGGCTTGAAACATAACATCAATAGCTGGTACAACAGCTTTTGCAACTTTGGCTTTTATGGCTTTCTCCATTGCATCCTGGCAACACCACAATGCAACCAAAACATCATGTCATTGTGAACATTTTGCATACTAAATGGATTCTATGACATCATGAGATTGCATGCTACTACAGAAACAGACAACATGACTAGAGAATTGCTTTCAACGAGATCTTAATATGAATTATTGCATCAGTCATCATGGTATTTGGCATACTATTAAACACACTGGTGTTGTAATGGGCCTTCAGCTAAACAGCACTGATACTTTATAGCCATGCCGTGTTCATAACATACATGTACATTGACACGGCATATGACATATGTGTCCCAGTAAGACATTGAATAAAAAATGTCATACCATATTGTGACAAATCATCCTGGACAACTAGGACGCCGCTTGTCTTCATGAGGTTATTTGGGCAGTCATTATGTAAATTGCTTACGAGTTATTCAGTATTGAATCTTTATATACTGATTTGGTAAAACCAATGAATAACTTCACCAAAATAAAAGAATAACTAGAAGTAGCCAAAATTGAGACCATTGATAGGATAATGCCTCTGGAACTCATATCTGCACAATATTAAATTAGAAGCTCGGAAAGTGAAATGACCCATAGCATATTCCAGAGCAATTCCACAATTATTCGCACCAACACTGAATTTAAAAAAAACTAAAAACAAAATAAACAGCTTAGGATAGGTATGTTACTGACCAAGAACGCCTCAGCTGCCTCTAATTCAACCCAGAGCAGAAATGCTGCCTGAGCCTTCTCCACAGTTTTAGGCCTTCCGGTGAGGCACTTTGCTACAATTGAGTCACAGACCTCCTTGGCATACCTACAAAACCACAAATCCAACAAAGTATACATGAAAAATAAATATAGCACGCATTCAAACAATAGAACATCCCTGTTTCCTGCAAAATAATACCTGGAAGCATCGGCATCAGCAGCTTTCAAAAATGCAATTAGCGCATCCAACGCCTTCTCCTGGACGGGCGCATTCGAATCTGCCACGGTCTTTCTAAACAAAGGCGCTGGATTGGAAGACAGACAACATATCAGATCTGAATGGGATTAAAAGACTAAAAGAGCAAACAGATTGCAGATTCATCAAAATAAAAATAGATGAGAGACGATTGTATGTCTCACCAAACTCCTTAAGGCGAGAGTCCTTTGGATCCATGATGCTAGCGCAAAGAGATGCGAGGTCGAGATTGGCATCATTTCGCACCTTCCAGCTTTTGTGTAATAGCCTCTCCTCCCAGGGTAACTTCTTTGCCTCTTTCAAAAGCTTCTCGTCCTCGGTCGACATTGTAGCGAGATCCTTCCTTTCCTTTCCTTCCCTTTCCTTTCCTTCCCTTTAGTTTGGACTGTGCAATCCGAGTTGGTGGTTAGAAATAGCGCACAATTGTAATTCTATGTGGGAGGGAGATTGGGGTGGGGTCCTCGAGTGGGAGCAACCAATTCGGCGGATGAGCAAGCACCTGAAATCAAATCGTTCATTCAGAAATCAATCAGATCCGATAAAATCGAAAGAGAGAAAGAGGGGCAAGGAACCAACGAGACAAAGAGAGAACGTCGAGGGGCGAGGCCAAAAATAGGGTTTCGCCGGGAGGGAGAAGGAAATGGGGGTGGTGCTTTGCTTTCGGCACGCTTTTTTTCTCCTTTGAAGTTTGAACACTCCAATAATAATCAAATGACAGAACTACCCTTCCTTCTAGTGATCCCGTAAAATTAATGTCTTAAACATTTTATTATATTTATTTTCTTATTGGACAGATGGCTCTAGTAGATTGGCTCACCTCTTCACTAATCAAGCTAGAGCTGAGATTATTTTAGATAACACTCAAGAGACAACAAGTGAGCAAGAGATGGATACTAGTACAGATAAAGATCTTCTAAGGGAGGAGAATGATGGAAATTAAGCAAAAAAAAATTTGACACAAATAATTTGGTGTTCCTCAACCAGAGAGGTATAAATATCCAAAAAGGAGTTTTTGTTCAATGACATAATAATTGTATAATTTATCAGTATGTGTCTACTGGTATTTTCAAAATAGAAGGTTTAGGACTCAGAAAGTAGCAGGGGACTATACAATTTCAGTTTGTTTTTTTCTTTCTTTTTTAGATACAAAGCTTATGTATCGAACATTCTGTATTGTGCCTCTGCAAAGAAGGCTGATGTCTCATCTTGAACACATTGTTTTAAACATTTTGTTTCTAGCGTTTACAATTTACATCAAATTTAACGAAAAGTTGCCTACGGACAAACAATTTCAAAACAAAAAAATCTAACGGCAAGTTTAAGAACTGATACGATCCAATTCTACATTGGACTTCAAACTTCGTTGGCTCATGATTAAATGTGTATTTACTAGATTATTAGCTACATATAGAGAGACTTTTGTACTAAAAAAGAAATTCATTTTCTCATTAATCAAGAATTTTCTACTCTTGATTCTCTTGTTTTATCTCTTGAATTATGATATTTCGGGAGTCTTTTCTCTTGATTCGGATCTTGCAAGAACTAAGACCTAGACACCCGATCATTGGTGCTTTCGTTGAGAGCATTTTATTTTTCATTTGATTCCATTCCTCGGCTCGGTTAATTTCTCTTTCCTGATTTTGATTATGATCAATACCTATCAAGATCCGATCTTTTTTGTGCCAAGTGGTGATTCTAGCATTGGGAAATCGAACACTGCTGGCTAGACTCTAAATCCACTATCGACAGTGAATTCGCCACCAAAACTCTTCAGATCCTTGGTGATAGATCCACCTAAGGAAATAGAAGTAAAAAGGAACAAATTTAGTTCACCTCCTCTACATGCATCAGAGGGTAGAAAATAGTTCATTTGAGGGCTGTAGAAGGTAAAATCTTCTCCTTTTCTTCCTCTTTATTTAAATTATGAAGCAAATAAATTTAACTTTTCTCTTCTCTTTCCTTTCTGGAGCAAGGGCTAAGCCTTAGACACCTTCTGAGTATAGCAGAGTACAACCGATGCTTCTTTTTCTTTCTCCACTATTTGATACAATTTTGCCATTCTTTTGTAATTAACTGCAAAAGTAAGTTTCCTTCCAAACTAGTTGAATCAAGAAGACTTCATTACCAAAAAAGAAAAAAAGAAAAAGAACCATCGATTTGTAATTAACCGAGAGATTCGACATGTCGGGTTTGTAGAAGTCGCACACCCCAATACGCTTGTAGAGGTCGTATGTATAGTAGGTCGACCCGATAGATTTGTAGAAGTCGCACACAAAATAATTCAACCTATCGAGTTTGAAGAAGCCACACGTCGAGAGATTCGCCCTGTCGGATTTGTAGAAGTCGCACATCCCATGAATCAGAAAGAAATTTCATGTACCGATAGACGAAGAGCAATCTCAAGCGTTGATGGGTCTTTAAAGGTAACAAATGCAACTCTCTATATACCTGATTCACCACTTTTGAGGTCAACATGCTCGATTTCACTGGAAAAAGAGAAAATTCGCGAATCTCCCTCTCTCTGGCCAGATCTGATACGTTCTTCACCAAAATAGTTCTTGTTTTCATTGCAAGAGAGAGATGACGCCTACCCATTTTCATCCATTTAACCAATGAAGGATCAAGAGCATGGTTATGATCTAAAACTACTCGGCGTAGATGTAGTATGATACAACACACTAGGCACAACTCGACTCAATTCGGCACAGCATGGCACAACTCGGCACGACAAGGCTCGACTCGACATAGTAGATTGTTCAATTCTCGCACGTCATAACAAGTCTCTTCTTGGCAAAACTCGTCTCGGCACGGTTGAGTTTGGCAAAAATTTTACACCCATTCTCTTTTCTTGTTTCGACTATTATGTCAACCTAATGTGAAATATCTTGCTAATAAATTAATCCTAGATTGTACCTAATTTGATCGCAAGCGCACGACCTAATCGGGTAGTACCAGGGGTGTCGAATCCATTGGGACAATTAATTTACTGTTTTCTAAACTATTCACTAGTCTAAGCGGTTCAATATCTGAGTTGAGTTTGGTTCTGAATTTTAGTTAAACTAAGAAAGTTGCAGTTAAAGAAAGATGATTTGATTATAGGACTAGATTTTCAGATTTCAACTGTCCACTCTATTATCTATTTATTCGATATACAAGATGATTTTGATTTTTGTTTTGGGTTTATGAAATAAAGGCTGGTATTAAGTATAATTACTTGACTTAATACCATATTCAAATCATATTCAACATCACCATTTCGGTATCTAATGTTATAATCTGAAATCACTAAGCGCAAATCGATCAATTCAACAATTATTATGCATACATCACATTTCGGTTCTTAATATGATAGTAAATCGCTGAATTAATCTAACCCATAAGTCGCTGCTTCATCTCTCGATACTTGGCTTAAACTTAGTATATTTTTGTGCTACAAGTTTCACAACTCAATCTTTCAATTAAAATTCTAAAACCCTAGATTTGCAAGATAATTCACATAAATTAATCACAACAATCAATCAATCATCAAGTAAAATGTTGAATCCGAGTAAACAAATAACAGAGTTTCGGGTTTACATCTTCAAACCTAAAAAGAATGCTACTCACTCATGGCAGAAAAGAAGAAATAAAAGCAAGATAAATCAATACAACACATGAGAAAGAAGGGAGAAAGAATGAACCGAGAACCCTTGGCCGAATGTCTTCTCCAATCGCCCTTTTGTCCTTCCAATCAATCTCTTGATCTCTTTCTCCTTTCTCTCTCTATTTCTCTCTCTAAAATATGTCTAACAAATGAAGCATAGCCCCTGGAAGAGATCCCTCAATATTTAAATTCAATTTCCAATTCAAAATTCAAATTTTAGCCCAAGAGGTGCCAAAAATCCGCTCAAAATGATCAAGTTCCAGCAGCCAAGGGAGACATTGCGGCCTGAGGATTTTGAACCACTAAATTTGGCTAAGGGGTAGAAATTGCCACATTGGTGGCTGGCGACATTGCAGGGCGCAATGTCTGGGTTACGGCCTGAAGGATTAAGTTTGCAAAGGAGGCAGCGACTAAGTAGTGCAGGAAAAAGGATATTGTAAAGAAAAATCCTTCGGCCCACAATGTCGCTGCTGCAAAGGAAATGAGAGAAATTACTAAGTATCCAGCAGAGAACAAAAAAATATTGCGGCCTGAAGGAAAAATCCTTCGGCCCGCAATATCGCTTGGATAAAGCCAAATTATGCATGCATTTATCTAGGGTTAATGTGTAATTTAAGTCAAGTTTAGGGTTATTCAGGGTCCAACAAATAAGTTTTTATCCCAAAAAGAGTTAAGTCACTACCTTGCAGTGTTTTAATGCAAAAACAGGTATTTGGAGCAAAATGGACACAATCAAAGACATTGGCGCAAGCTGGAATGTGCATGGAAGCAATTTGACCATATGTCAGGTCAATTGCGGCCGCAATCAACCTCTACAATGCAGAAACAACAAGTGCAGCTTCATTGTGGGTGCAATGTACATCCTTGTGGTCGCAATATAAGTTGCACTACACACCAGGGAATACAGAAGCCATTTCCAGCACCATTGCAGGCGCAAGGTATATCCTTGCGGCCGCAATGTGAGTTGGCAGAGCACATCAAAGTTCATGATAGTTTCCATCTCCACATATTGCGACCGCAATAACTATGTTGTCCCCGCAAGAGAACATGCAAATCGTGGCAGATTGATGTTAACTCCAACTCATAGGTGTATTGCGGCCACAAGAGAAGTTATTGGCCCCGCAATAAACCTGCAGAGAAGCACGAATGAGCAGTTCCAACAGTATGTTTTTAGAATTTTGCTTTCCTTTAAATATCATTAGTTATTAGGCAGAAGGAAGTAGGTCTTTACACCAAATTAGCCAGTTACAAAGGGTTAGAACTTAGCAAATTCACAGAAGAGGGAAGAAGAAGAAGTCCTTCATTGGCACAAATCTCGGTTGTATATCTCTTTTCTCTTTTTTTCTTTAGAGCTCTATCATGTTTAGCCCCTTAGCCATGTCCGACTAAATTGTATTAGGACTTGTTGGGATGTCTTGAAACTCTTGTTATACTTGTTTGTAATGAAATTTCTTATTTGATTTGCTTTCTATTTTATTTGTTATAATCTCATGAATTGTTATCTTAGGGTTTAGTTTTAAACCTTGATCATAGAAAGCAAAGCAATTAATTGGCTAAGTACTGAGAGATGACGCTAATTGATTGTTTATCTTATGACTTGCTTGCTATTTGAATTATTTAATTATAAGATTTGATATTTGCACTATAGATATTGAATATTAGATCTAGACCATAGGAAGTAAGGTAATTAACGAACTAAGTACTGAGAGGTGACGTTTATTGATTACGGGTTTACCTAATTTTCATAACGAATTGTATCAAGGACATACAATAACTTAGGATATTAGGACGATATGTACTTAATGGGTTTTGACTAGTTTAACCAAGTACCGAGAAGTGAAGCCATAACTAGTGCAAACACGGTACCTAAATAGAGATACCACTTGGTACCAAATCTGAAAACCGTATCCTCATAATACCAAGAAATTGATTATCAAACAAGTATCAACAATTGTGTATAGTACATCTTAACAAGGCCTAATCCATTTGTTAATTGTGTTAATTTTCAAACTACTTTCACTTTTTAGTTTAAACCAATGAACAACCCAAACCTGAAAATTTTCTTTTCTCTTTTGTTTTTATTTAAATTAAATTTGCTCAATTCTGAAAGTCTAAAACCGAATTGTCCCTGTGAATTCGACCCTAAGTACTACAATAGACAGTTGTATACTTTCAACCTCTATCTAGCAATTAGGATTAGTAAAACTCTAACATCATGCTGTTGCAAAGAATGGGGGAAATGTCTAAGTACTCAGTAGAGCACAAAAATTCGAGTAAAAGGTTTAATCCGAATAAACAAATAACATAGTTTTGAGTTTACATCTTCAATCCTAGAAAGAGTGCTACTTACTCATGGCAGAAAAGATGAAAGAGAAGCAAGATAAATCAATACAACACATGAGGAAGAAGGGAGGAAGAAGGAACCGAGAACCCTTGATCGAATGTCTTCTCCAATTGCTCTTTTGTCCTTCGAATCAATCTTTTGATCTCTTGATCCTTTCTCTCTCTAAAATCTGCCTAAAAATGAAGCATAGCCCCTGGAAGAGATCCCTCAGTATTTAAATTCAATTCCCAATTCGAAATTCAAATTTTAGCCCAAGAGGTGCCAAAATCCGCTCAAATGATCAAGTTCTAGCAGCCAAGGGAGACATTACGGCCCGAAGGATTTTGAACCACTAAATTTGACTAAGGGGTAAGAATTGCCACAATGGTGGCTGGCAACATTGTAGGGCGCAATGTATGGGTTGCGGCCTGAAGGATGAAGTTTGCAGATGAGGCAGTGACTAAGTAGTGCAGGAAAAAGGATATTACGGCCCGAAGGAAAAATCCTTCGGCCCGCAATGTCATTGCTGCAGAGCAGATGAAAGAAATGGCTAAGTACCCAGCAGATAACAAAAAAACCTTGCGGCCTGAAGGAAAATTCCTTTGGCCCGCAATGTCACTGCTGCAGAGAATGGGGAAAATGGCTAAGTGCCCAGTAGAGAACAAAAACCTTGCGGCCTGAAGGAAAAACCATTCAGCCCGCAATGTCGCTGTGAAGTTTGAAAATTGGCTAAGTACCCTTGTTTCTCCTCTGCACCCGAGCGACATTGCGACCCGCAATTATTTTCTTGGGCCTGCAATGTAGGCAATATCCCTTGTGCAACACTGCAGCTGAAAAAGGCTAAGTACCCCCATTTGCACTGCACCGACCTTGCAGTCCGCAATCCTGATTTCTGCTGCACAATGGTTCGTATTTTTGTCATATCTCATTCATTCGGACTCCAATTTTGACGATTCAAAATGCGTAGCGAAGCTAAGAACAAGCTCTACATACTTGACTTATAATATCTAGAATTTCATTATTAATTCCTGCATGAAAATTTACAAGAAGCGGGAAAGTTTCTCGAACTCGTACAAAACATAGGCAAATCATAATTAAAACTTACGAGTTTTGGTTAATTTCACAAGATAAATCCTAGATTTTGTATATATGAAATAAAATTATCACAATCTTTTGTAGGCATCGAAAGGATTCTCGGCATCGTTCGACATGGTTCGTCGCGACACGATAAGTTTTGACTCGGCACGGCATGACTCGGCTTGGGTCGTCTCGGCATGACATTGAGAGGCTCGACTCATCTCGACAAGACTCTGCTCGGCACAATATGGCTTGATAGTTCGTCACGACTCGGCCTAACATGACACAGCTCGTTCCGACCTAGCACGACACAGCTCAGAGGTTGTGGGGGTGTACGTGCCAAGAAGACCCCAACACACATGAGTACGAATGATATGTCCATACAGAGCCTCAAAAGGAGTCATGTCGATGGAAGAGTGGTAACTGCTATTATACGTAAACTCTGTCATGCTAAGGTGAGAATCCCAGTCTCCATTTATAGTGAGTGCACATACATGTAACATATCATCTAAGGTTTGTATGGTGCGCTCTGACTGCTCGTCAGTCTGAGGGTGGAATGTCGTACTGAAACTCAAGGTCGTCCCTAATGCCTCTTGGAAGCGCTCCCAAAAGCGAGAGGTGAAACGAGTGTCTCTATCGGATATTGATGTTGAGTTTTACTAAACCTAGTTCATATTTAGAAGTTGCAAGTATACAACCATCTATCCTAGTATTTAGGGGTCGAATCCACATGGACAATTCGGTTATAGTTTTCAGATTTGAGTAAATTTAATCTAAGCAAAAACGAATGAGAAAATAAAAGTTTCAGGTTTGGGTTGTTTTAGACTAAAAACTGAAAGTAATTAAGAATTTAACTCAATTAGCAAACGATTAGGACTTGTTAAAATAATCTATCCACAATTGTTAATACTTGTTTGGTAATTAATTTTTTGGTATTATGAGGGTATGGTTTCAGATTTGGTACCAAGTGATATTTCTATTTCGGTACCGTGTTTGCACTAGTTATGGCTTCACCTCTTGGTACTTGGTTAAACCAGTCAAAATCCATTAAGCACATACCCATTAAGACTCAAATACAATATATGACTATAGGCCCATAAGTCTCATTAATTGTTGTTTCAAGATTTTTATAAAAGTATTGGCTAATAGAATGGCCATTGTTCTTCAAAGAATAATTAGTCCAAATCAAAGTGCTGGTTTGAAAAACAGAAATATAATGGAGAGTATGATCACATCTCATGAAATACTAGACACTGTACATAAAAATAAGGAACAAGACATTCTTTTAAAATTAGATTACCAAAAAGATTTTGACAATATAAGTTGGCAATACCTTTTTAAAACACTAAAAGATAGAGGCTTTAGTGAACAATGGATCTGTTGGATACAAAAATCTCTGATCAAAGGCCACAGTGTAGTAATCTTAAACAATCAAATAGGCAACTATTTTGAATGCAAAAAGGATCTAAGGCAAGGTGATCCTCTTTCACCATACCTTTTTATTCTAGCAGTAGATAGTCTCACTAAATTAATAAACTCTCGTATTCAAAACAATCATTTTCAAGGGCTAGGGACAACATTGGAAAATGGTAACAAAATAATGCATCTTCAATACATAGATGATACACTAATCTTTATACAAGCAAACCATGAGATGATACTAAATCTAAAAGGGATGTTAAGAACATTTGAGGGATTAACATGATTAAGAATAAATTATCAAAAGTCTGAGATCATACCTCTGAACATTGATAAGCATGTAGGTCAATACTATACTGATGTTCTAGGATGTAAACAAGGAACATTACCTATTAAATACCTAGGACAACCACTTCATTGGAAATATTCAAATAAAGAAAATTGGTTAAAACTTAAAACTAATTGAAAAAATCAAAAGAAAATTACCCATCTGGAAGGGCAAGATGCTGTCATTAGGAGGTAGATTAATATTAATAAATTATGTATTATCTTCCATACCATTATACTATATATCTATTTTCAAAATGCCAAAATGGGTACGGAGGGAAATAGATAAAATAAGAAGAAAATTTTTATGGTCAGGGACTGAACACAAAAAGAAAATTTGTCTAGTAAAATGGGAAAAGTTGTGTAGGAAAAAAGAATATGGAGGTTGGGAAATTCTAAATTTAATACAAATGAACAATGCATTGATATGCAAGTGGGCTTGGTTGTTTATATATAATGAATATCAGGGATTATGGAAAAAAAATAATAACAGCAAAATACAACAAATTTAGTACTAATGCCTCTCCTTTTTGGACAGAAGTAAGTCATTTATACAGATTAGTACAAATTAACAACAAAAGAATTGTGGGAAATGAAAAAAACAATTGATTTTTGGAATGACACATGGCATGATAACAATGCTCTAAAAATACAATATCCATTAGTATTTCACAAATATAAATATAACAATATTTCTTTAGAAAGAATTTGGAACAAAGGCAACATTAATCTGCACTGGACTAGGGGATGTAGTAATGAAATGAGAAACAAAAAAAAAAGCAATAAAGGGTATATTGGACAATTTAAATATCTCACAAAATGAGGACTTCACTATGGTGTATGGAATCAAATGGCAAATACTCAGTTCAATCCATGTATGCATTCTTAAACAATGGTGGAATAAAAATAGAACTGAAAAATACAGTATGGAATCTCAAGATAGCCCTCAAATT
Source organism: Eleocharis quinqueflora (assembly GCA_964058865.1). NCBI lineage: Eukaryota > Viridiplantae > Streptophyta > Magnoliopsida > Poales > Cyperaceae > Eleocharis > Eleocharis quinqueflora. The sequence goes on from CAXKVX010003056.1 coordinate 62,828, forward strand.
TAAACTATTCACATGGCTAGTGTTATAATAGAAAATTCTCACAAGGGATAATTTAATTAATAGAGGTTTACAAGTTGAAGAAATGTGTATCATTTGTAAACATACAGATGAAATAGTAGAACACATGTTCATCAAATGCAAAACCAGTGAAAATTTTTGGACTATAAAAAAATATTCACATTCAAGTAGCAACAACTTGGATACATCTTCAATTACAAACTTATGGTTATCAATAATGACACTCAACGATCAAGATAAACAAAACCGGGGAACAATTTTTGCAGCATTTATTTGGATCATGTGGAATTGAAAGGAAGCATTGTTCAAACAATAATTGCACACACTGACTTGGGATTTTGCTATAATAAAAAAAACATTGCATTTAATTAACACAACCAAAATCTCTTGCGTTTAATATTACGTCGTTCACAAACTAAATACATAACGTTCAAAAAACTTTGCGTTGGCAGTCCAGGAGAGACCCTTCGGGTCCTCTCTAAAAAGGTAATAACCCACACTGGTCTTTATACGAGCGGATTGGATCCATCTGTTAATCCATTTCCAGTTTTCTAATCGTCGGACAAAATTAATTTATACTGGTCGGGGTTCAGAAGATTCACGAACGGGTTCGCACGCCACAGCCCACACGATTCTTTTCGCTCACATCGAAGTAATGACTAGATCATTGATTCATTGTCATTGTTGTATCGTGCTCCGTTGTAGCTTTTATGATCGCCATGATAATAATCCTTTATTTTTGTCATTTATTATTAAACCTCTTCATATGCATCGATTTGACTCCGCAAGAACTATAGATGTCTCAACTTTCATAGAATTCGATTAGACTGTTGTATCAATAAAGACTCCATGGCTCATTTTCTCGTATGTTCTTTCTTGGGCAGTTTGGGTATTACCAAATTTAGCTCTAGAACTGCAGATGACCAATTGAGTTTAATGGCAACAACCACTTAATTAACTTCTTTTACCAAATGAAATGTCTCGCCTTATTTCTTAGCCAACTTTTACAAGGGAGGGGCCTCAGCTTTGAACAGTCAATGAAACTCGAGATCCAACGGCTGAAATCGAATCTTTCTTCTGCCGAAAGAGACCGGGCCTTACTTTCAATTAGTGTGGACCCTGCCACAATCGATTTGAATCGTATACTCTGACTATTCTTCCTTAGTTAGTGTGTGCAATTATGCTGATAATGTTCGGAAATTATGCTGATAATCGTATGATCGAAGTAATGACTAGATCATTGATTCATTGTCATTGTTGTCACTTACTCTGACTATTCTTTTCGCTCAAACAATGGCCATGATAATAATCCTTTATACTGTGCAGTAAGAAGTTCCATTTTGCATTGATGGAATATGGAACCAATAAAACAAAAAGTGAACAAAATAATACAAAAGTCATGTTTATTTCCAATAAAAGCTTTTGTTTTGGGTTTGAGTTGATTTTTTTCTTCTTTATTCTACAGATTGCTGCTGAGGAAAGAAATAGAGATAACGACCTTATATTAGAACAGTTACTATCACTTCTCACCTGGTGGCCCTAGCGTAGCTGGATTTCGGTTTGTTTATTTTAATGTGGTTACCCCAAACCAGATCTTCTACAAGTTAAATTTCATTGAGATTCATACAAATTAAATTTTATAATATCAGACTTCTCTGATCAAATTTGAGCCATTGGTAGCTTACAGCGTCGGAAATTATGGACGTCCGTTGATGCTGCGCGGTAGAGAATCCGCCTCCGTGTTACCCAGTCACCTTCTGTAAATGGCGATTTATGTGAATCCTATCTCACATGCCTAGAAGACCGTGCTATATCCCCTGCTGTTTTGTACATCCAAGTTTTTGCTTTTCAGGTAAGTGATCATGCTTTTAGGTTTCATCTAACTCTCCAATCTCCATGCATGGTTCAAATATATTTTCATGATCTTTTTACAATATGTAATTTTTCTGAGGTCACCCCACTAAATTAACTATAGTATTGTTTTACATATGCTGTTAAGCAAAAGTTAAAACTCTCAGAGTTGCCTTTGATTTTTCAGAGCTAATTCAAGCGCGTACAATGATATATATTCAGGCTTTCTGGAGATGTGACTACCTTTTGCGGATGATATTTCTGAGAATGGTGGATCGGGTTTCAGGAACCTCCCGCTAGCCACTGGACTGTCTCTGGCCAGTAAAACCAAACTGTATTATTATGTTGATCCTTATGAGGTTGGAACAATGGCAGGCCTTAGTGCAGTATAATTCATTTTTTCTTTTTCTTTTTTATATTCTTGATTGGGCTGTGGGGAATGCCGGTGTATTTTCCCCAATTTTGTATAGAGTAATGCTAGGCACAATATTTGTATACTTGTTGGAACTAATTGGAAGTGCACAATTTCGGGAAGTTAATTAAAAGGCTTCTTCTCACACTTGGAAAATGTTTTATTTGACCTCGGAACGGCAACTTCCTATATATCTTCTTCGCATTCTATTTTTTTTCTTTTTAAATTTACTTAGGACTCGATTCTTTTACCCACGTTTAAGTTGAGGTGGTGCTAGACTGCTAGTGCTATGCACAGCATGATCGAAGATCCTGTATGACTTCTGTGGCAGTTGTTTTGTAGCGCTTGATGGGGATCAAGTGCACTATTGCTGTTAGAGAGAGCCAGGTGTAGTCGACAAGTCCGGTTTGTTTCAATATAAAGACTAACAACTATGAACTATCATACTAATTCATGCATCCCATATACTCCAATCCAAGAGAGTTGTGCTGTGCCTATGTTATGTACATAAAGTATAAAGAGCACGTGGTATCATTGGGAATTTGGTCTCACAATTTCATGGGAGGAGTAAGAGTCAGTACTCAGTGGCGACGCTAAAGAGGTCAAAGCCAAGACCCAAGAGAGATGACTGATGACTGATGACTGAATACTGATGAGGTCAAATCATTGAATCTGAATCACATCTACCAACTGCTTTTACAATTACAAATTGACGTGCTTGATAATTAGGCATCGATATTAAATTTGGATAAGCATTTTTTTTGTTAGAGTATTGGATAATGATGAAAGATACAAACAAAAGAAAAAAAAAATTAAAGATGGAAAATAAAACAGTGGCAAATATGTATGTTTACTCGGTTATTGTTTCATACTTCACTCAATGACGCCATCAGGCACGTACCAGGGATAAGACTTTCTATATATTGTACCACTTTTAATTATACGAGACTGAGACTCCATATCAGCAAATCGCATACAATTTCTTAAACATATATAAAATTTCTAAAGAAGAGGATCATATGACAATGATTATTTTGATAATTCTAATACTGATTTGATAAAAAATCAAATTTTGTTGATATTTAAATTATATTATATACTTATTTTAATTTTAGAATTGTTGAGATGATGCTAAAAAACCATTGACTTTGAACTGTTGAAGAGCGAGTCATGTATGGCTATTTATATTGAAAATAAGAGGGTATTAAAATTGAAGTTATTTTGGTGTCAAAATATTGCAGTTGGAAAAGATCTGCTTTTTTGTTTCTCTTTTCTGAAATATAAGGCACATGTATGTAGATGTTCAAATTTGGCACATGCTGTTGAATTGTTGAATTTGATTTGAATTCATTTATTCATTCATTCATACTTTCAGTGTCAGTCCCAGCCCAACTGATACATGATAAGTAATATCATAGTTACCTAATCATGTTCATGCAGATGCCAGATGCATGATGCATGATACATGCGTTACAGTAAAAAATGGTTTCTGTGAATGTGATACTGATACATACATATTTTCTTGTAAATTTCTGTATCCTTCATATTTTACTCTTTAGGAGCATATATGGGATCATATGGCCCATCTGGTAAATATCGCCGCATAATTCCTTCATGATTCCATCAATCATTTATACCTCTTAAGATTCTCTATCTCTATTGATTATTGAATCAATATACTTCACTGCTGTGTAGACCATGTCCATGTGCTTCTTTTTATTTTTTTTAATTTCTTTCTTTTTAAAAGATGGTTTGTTAGACTGGTTACTTAACATGTAAATTTGGCAACTTTCATAATTCCTCAAATAAAAAGGAGAAAATAAAGTAAAAGCAGCATTTCTTTTTTCACAAACACAGATAGACTTTTTTGAAAAACTGAATCTATTGATAATTTGCTTTACACAATCAACAACAAGGTCATGTTCAAAATCATAATGATAATCACAATTACAAACACTAATCTCATTTTGACTTGGAACCATCTCATCCAAATCACCTAACCATGAAACACTAACCGAGCTTCTTTCTATGTTTCTCTCACTAACCAAAAACAACTCTTCATCTTCGTTTGTAACACTGGATGATAGTATTGATTCATCGATTTCTATCATTTCTCCATTGCATCTCACTGTAACCCAACTCGCATCATCCCACCTCCAATCCGGTTTGCCATTAAATTCTTCAATTATCGCCTTAATTCTCTCTGACATACTTTCTTCTTCATCCTCTCCTTCTAGTGAAGAAAGCAACTTCCAAAATCCCTGATCCAGATTGCTTGTCGGAGAAACCCATGTTTCTCTGATGCTCTGTTTTGAAACAGAGCATGTAACAAAGGGATGCTTTAACAACTCCTTGGCACTCCATCTTTCTCTACAATCTCTTTTCAAACACTTGCTCAAGAAATCTTTTGCTTCTTCTGACAACCAACTAGGCGCTGTCGGCACCTCGTTGGAGAACCCAATTTTGTGCATTGCGCTTATGGGGTCAGAGAAACCCTCCCATGGTGGCCCACCAGTTGCCATCTCTATTAGCGTGCAACCGAGGGCCCATATGTCAGCCGGTATCCCCTGTTCTTCCCCTCTCGCAACTTCTGGTGCCATGAAAATCGGTGTACCTCTAACAGGCTCCTTCTTGGATGCGACACCCTTTTTCGCACACCCAAAATCTGCAATTTTCGCACACCCGTCCGATCCGATTAGAACATTCTGAGACTTCATGTCACAGTGTACGACTCCTTGTTCGTGCAAATACACCAATCCATGCAAGATTTCGCATGTGCGGGTTTGGATCCTATCTTGGGTTAACCAACCGCCGTTCCTTTTGATCTCATCACAGAGGGACCCATCTGGTGCATACTCTAGGAAGAGATTGTACACCGGTTTCTCATTTAGGAACTCAGAAGAGATGTCGAAACCGAGATAAGAAACAATGTGCGGAGAGTTGAGAGAGCAGAGGATGGTCTGTTCTGTCTTTAAGTCTGCTGCCTGAGAGAGCTCCTTAGACTTAACGGCGAAGAGCTCACCGGATTTAGGTGAGGCGGCGAGGTAGACCGTAGCAGAGGAACCGTATCCTATGGTGGGGCCTCGTTTCCATTGTTCCTCCATTAGAGACATACAGAGGAGGTGCTTGGTTTCTTTTCTTTTGATATTTTTGGGAGTGTATGTATGGATCTGTTATCTATAGAGAATGTTTGAAAAGGTAATGTTGTGTGAAGGGGGGTATTTATAATTTACAGGGAGGTTGGTGAAATGGTGACTTGGTGAGAGCTTGCCTTCGGCGAACAAACAAACGCATGTTTTATTGTTTTTGTGTAAAAATAAAAAGAAAACGAAAAGGAAAAAGAAAAAATAAAAGAAAGGTTGACAAGGATTGGCGGCCGTACAATTGTTTTTCCCCTCTCCAATTAAGCGATTTTTTTAATATTGGAAATTTAATAAATACATTATAAATAAACAGAAAGATTGATACAAAAATGCTAAAAATAAAAAAGATCGGAGTTGCGAACACCGGCCATTGTTTTTTTATGCGACCAAAGTCTCAATATTTCTTTATTATTAAAAATATTATTATTTTATTCCATGAATTAGATTATAATTAGGTCATTTTTCGTAACAACTTCGACAGCGTTCGTCGGGATCGTAATTAATTTTTTTATCGTGCAAGTCATCGAGCTGTAGATATTTGAGTCTACTTCCACCGCGTCGAGTCCGATTTGCAATCGGAGAAACGAGCGACTTAGAATTGATTCTGACGCAAACTCATGATAAAAAATTACTAATTAAGACATAAGTTGAATATAGAACCAAATTTTAGATGCACATTCCTTCGAACGCAAATCAGACTCGACAAGATGAAAGTAGACTTGAATATCTACATCTTGATGCCTTGCGACAATAAAAAAAATTAATTACGATCCTGATGAGGGCAACTGAAGTTGCTACAAAAAAAATATTAAGTATGATTAGCATTTTTTTCTACAAACTTCAGCTACGCTCATCGAGACCATAATTAAGTTCTTTTTATCGTCGCAAGTCATCAAGCTGTAGAGATCTGAGTCTACTTCCACCGTGTCGAGTCTGATTTGCGATCGGAGAAACGAACAACTCAAAATTGAGTCTGACGCAAACTCGTGATAAAAATGACTAATTAAAACATAAGTTGAAGATGGATCCAAATTTAATATGCACATTCCTCCGACCGCAAATCGGACTCGACAAGATGAAAGTAGACTCGAATATCTACAACTCAATGACTTGCGACGATAAAAAAAACTTAATTACAATCTCGATGAGCACAACTGAAGTTGTTACAAAAACTTACCTAAATACAACCCAACTC
>CAXKVX010003057.1:0-21041 GCA_964058865.1 Eleocharis quinqueflora
CTCCTTGTACCTGCATGAGAAAACAAAAGTAGAACAATACCACAAACTTACACATTTCATCTTATTTAAACATTTGAAATTGAAAATATCATGAGATCCGGGCCAAATTACGTCCTAAACCTTAGCTAATGGCATATATGAATCAAGCTTATCAAGCACAAGCACAACCACAACCACAACAACAAGATAATACATTTCCAAGACCTCCTCAACCTACAAGATTCTCTTTGGAAAGTATGCAACAACTCTCTTATCAATTACATGATCTTACGTTGCACAAGATGAAATATTATAGACGAGTGGATGAAAGGTTAGATGAGATCGATGCTTTCCAAGAGTAATATCGAGCATCTTGGATTAAGAGATACAGGTTTTGGGGTCCTTGCATGAGGAATATAACTTGTAGACTATGTGAGAGAGAGCACAACATCTTATAGTAATTAGAATTTGTTGTAATTTGCTATGCTCCGTTAAGACTTGTTTTACGTTATGTGCTCATGATGTTTTGTATGCATGTTTTAGACTATTATTATATTTGTGTGCATCTTTTATGAGTTGTCTCTTGCATATATTTTGATATGTCTCTTGATTGCTCATTTTTATTCTATATTTGCAAATTTAAGTTGAAATGATGACTTGTGCTTTAACTGTAAAACTCATATCATTAAGGGGGAGCAAAATTAAACTCTTGACTTGTTTATAAGTAAATGCTAAAATTTAGGGGGAGCTTTTGAATTGAGCCTTTTGCCATATTTTGCAAAAAGGGGGGAGAAATGTAATGATTTGCATCATATGTTATGCACATCACATATGATTTTGCAAATTGCCATAAGGGGGAGTTTGTTTGATTAAACTCATATCTTGTTTGACAATTTGCAAACAAATCAGTACTAATCTTGCATAATTGAGTTTTGGTGAGATGCAGGTTAACACATGTACACAATGATGATGCAAAGGCTCAAACATGCATATACAAGTCAAGACATACTCAAAGACATCAAGAGCAAGCAAATTGGGCAATTTCAAAGCCATGTGTTACCATAACGCATTCTCAACCCGTCACAACGGGTTCCCAACCCATCATAACGAGTGTCCAACCCATCACAATGGGTTCAAGAGGAGAAGAGCTACACCAGTGAAGAATTTTCAGAGGGATGCATTACTGTAATGCATCAGAGACCCGTCACAATGGGTTTCCAACCCGTCATAATGGGTTACTACTGAAGAGGGTCCAAAAGTCAGTAGATGAAGCAGAGAAGGACAATTTTGGAAAGAAGCCAACCCATTATAACGAGTTTTGTAACGCTATGAGTTTCTGCAATGCATGAGGTCAAAATCAAGACTCCAAGACTTCAAGGTATGCTCAACCTATATATACCTAGCTTGGGGGTACGAACCTGGAAGATATCCGACCCCAAACTTTCAAGCATTCAATTGAGCATCAGAAAGAGTACTAGAGCCTTCTCTTACAGCTGCCTAACCTGAGAGACTTAGGATAGCTACAACCATCTAATTATCAATTCGAGAATATTTATTATTGCTAGTTACTAACCTTTGATGCACTACATTGTATTATCAAGTAGTGCATCATGTACTTGATTGTGTAGTCAATCAGACCTTTTGCCTTGTAGAGTGGTGTAGCCCCTTGCATAGGTTTAGAAAACTAAGATTGATTTGCTTATTGAGAAGAAACTAAAGATAGGTTCCGCAATTGTAAAGAACACTTATTGTTTAGTGGAATCGACCTCGAAAGGAAGGTTTGGTTCCGAGAGCCTCGTGAATGTATGCCTAGTTTTTTTGTAGGTCGAACTACATTGTGTTGTGTGTTCTTGTGTTCTCTTGATCTCTATTTCTCTTTACTCTCTTTGTTTATTATACTTACAGTTTGTTATCTTGATTTTCTCAATTGTTCTTACTATTTGTTTGCTGAAATTTTAACTAGGTGATTAAGGTCTAAAAGCTTGAATTGTAATTGTTATAAACGCTTTCGCACTAGCACTTAACCTTAGGATGCCCAAACATTCTAGCACCCCCTACTTTTTCACATGAGGCTGCGGACAACTTGTTTAAGAATGTTGTGCAATCTCTAGCCCTATCTGTGGCATGATCTTATCGGTCATTTATGGTGACATAGACATCGAGGTTGTGGACGACTCCTATAGGTTTGACCAGACCCATCCTCATGAGTTTGCCTTCTTGATCAGCATACGTCATAGTTAACTACTCGTCCGTGTGGGGAGACAATGCATCCTGGAGCCATATAGACCTCATTGATGCGCTTGGCAGTTTTGCTATGATCAGGGAGCACCTGCGAGCTTAGATTCCATGCATTGTCTCCCTCTGAATGCAGATTTGTTTGAGGGGTTTTAGCGTACACTTTTCAGGAGAGGTACTGGGCTTTCTTTCACCATCCCTTCGAAGAGACGAACATCCTCCTTTTATGCTTATTATCGCTCGAGACATGTGGCGAGCCTTGGAGTTTATTTGTGCTCTCGTCGATCGAGGCAACTGGTTGAAGATTCCATGATCTTCATTAGAGATCCACACCTACACGGTATCATGCCGCTCGACCATTGCCCACTCGCAAGCTGATGGACTATGGCTTTGACTCATACTACAGGACTTCACATTTGGGTATGTTTCCTTTGCTTTAACTTTGCTTCGTTGGTTTTCTACACACCAACACTACACATATTTTGGCTTTTATACTTGCGTGTTTCTGAGTTCGCTTGACTTTTTTGTTTTGTATGTGAGCCACTTCCTAGGGTGACACAACATGTACCTTCACTGGCTTGGGAGAGACATCTACCTGAGCCTAGGATCGTCGATTCAGGTATGGAGGATGAGCTCATAGATTATGGGATCAGGATTCCAGAGCCTTCTTTCGTCCGTTCTCCTAGTGTTGAGGAGATGGATTCCCCTTACTCGTAGCAGGTTATGATTTGTGTTGAGCTTATCATGGCCTCCTATCTTTCAGGTATGGCCCCTTTTTTCTTTTTTTATCCTTCTTTCTTGTTTGATGAGTTTTGGGCTTCACAACAAAGGCGAATTAGACCCAGTTGAGGATTTATGAGTGTTGTACTAGATAATATCTCACATTTGTCGATTTGCAAAACCGAAATAATAAATCTAACAATTCTCTTGTGAGCTTGTGATTAGACTTGAAATTGGGTTAAAAGGAATTGAAATTGCAAAGATGAAGCTTCAAATGTCAAGGAGTGAAGCTATGAAGTCTAGAACTCGATTAGGTGACTATAATTAACATGTAAAATATGTTAAGGCAACAAAATTGAGTTAAAACAGCAAAAATGGCAATTAGAGTGCTACAACATTACTTAACGTTATACAAGGTTACATAACATTGTGATCAGATTGAGAAAGCAAGCTTGGCGAAACAAAATACAAAAACGTTATATGATGTTCCAAAATATTATACAATGTTGTACAATATTGTCCGAAACGTTGTGTAACGTTACTATACGTTATATAACGTTGTACAAAATAGAAAGATAAAATTTCAAATTTCTAATAGGCTTGCTGAGTCACACAACGTTATATAACGTTGTACAAAGTTAAATAACGAATTAATATTTTAAATCTGAAATTCTAGGGTTTCCAGCTCAATATAAAATGCAACTATTTTCTCTTTCTTCTTCAACTGTTCTAATTCATTAAAACCTATTTCTCTCAGCCCCCATTATTGAGCTTAGAAAAACCTAACCAAATCGTTGCCTAAACTCAATTTATTGATCTTAAAATATCCAAAACAATTTAGAAACTTGAGAGATTGCTTGTGACCAATTCTGCTACTATATTCTCTATTTCATTTCCTTTGTGAGTTTATGTTTGAATTGGGTTCAATTATCTTACATGTGTGAGTAAAAGAAATTGAATTCCACCTTGTATTTGAAACACTTGTTTAGTGGAGCGGACCAGGCTTATTCTACAAGAAGCGGATGCGTCAGGGACCCGGAGACGTAGGCTAGGCCAAGGAGCACTCCGAACTCCAACATCTTCCTTGCCTTTATTTGTTCAATATTTCTGACTCTTCTCTATTTATATTAATTGCATTTAATTGCTTGAAAAAATTGATTAGTTGGTTGTTACGCTTCCCCAATTAGAATTTAATTAAGTCAAATTGATATAAACACTTCTCAAATTAATTGTTGATAATCTGCATTTGAGAAGTGTATCAATTGAATTGGTTGTATTAATTTATTTAGCAATTGCCCATTAGGAATTGAAGTCGTGAAATTTACAATTAAGTTGTTGTAATTGTTTAAAATCTAAAAATTAGCACCACACCTAGGCACATAGGTGTATCAAAGTGGTATCATAGTGTGTTGAATTTGTTAACTAAGGCACACTTAGTTTCAAACAAAGATTCGCAAAATGATATTTCCAAGTCATATTGAAGAACTACCAATATTTGGCCAAAAATGTTTCAATTTCTCCTATTGAAGTATATTAATGGAAGATTATTTGAAAACATTAGATGTTTGGCACATCGTAGATAAAGGGTATGTATCAATCTACGAAATAGGAACCACAAACTTGATCGAAAATTCCAAAAAGCAAAAAAAAGATAATGACCATGCAATTAACGCTTTACTTTGCTTTGTTGATGAGTAAATAGTCATGGAAATTTTCGGTGATAATATAAATGCTTATGATATGTGGATTTCTCTTGTAGGACATTTTGATAAAGAAACAAATATGTCTAATGTTAATCAAATGTAGGAACTTGTAGCAAGGAAAGATGCAAGGGGAAAGCAAACCTTGATGATATTCTAGCCAAAAATAATGTGACCGACCCGAGGTGATTGTGCTCTTAAGAAGTATTAGTATAAATGGAAAGAAAGAAGATGAGCTCGCTAGTGAATTCCAAGAGAAACAACCAATTGAGAAGGTTGGGAATGGAGAAGCAAGCATATCTTCCACATTTGAAGAAGAAAGAAAAAATTGCCCTTCAACCTTCAAGTCAGAGGCAAATGTATATCTAGACTCAAAGCCACATGAGATTAATTATTGTTTAGGAGTTATATCCAATGATGAGTCAGATGATGGGTGTGATGACTTGAGAAATTTATCACATGAGGAATCATTAATGTGTGAAATTCGTGAACTAAATAAATTGCTTAGAGAAACCAATGAAGCCTTGATACAAATGGATAATACAACTGAAGCCTTGAATAATAAAATTGTTGAGCTTCAATCCAAAGTAAGTGAATTTAAATAAAAAAATGAAGGACTATGAGTTCAAGATTGAAATGCTTGAATATAAAGTGAAAGACTTTGAGGCTAAGAAAATTTTATGTGATAACCACATCAAGCAAATCAATGAGTTGAAAATTGTGAATGAAAATTTAAAATCCATTTGTGTACCAAAGAAAGATACCAAGATTGATTTGAGCAAGATATATGAAGGACAAAAGCCACACGACAAATCAGATTTAGGATACAAAAAGAATTTGACTCATTCAATCTCTGACAACCCGCAAAAATGTGAAAGAAAAGAGTAAACAAATAGAAACTCTAAGGGGCAAGAACACACAACTAAAGATATGAGACTCGGTCAATTTGTAATAAAAATCCTAGTGATTGTCATATATAATTTGATTTAGAAACTTGAAAAAGAAAAATTGAAGTTATGGAACAAGAAAGAAACAAGACGATATGCATAGATAAGATTAGAAGCTTGGGCAAACAAAATGGAAGTTATTGAACAAGCAAGAAGCAAGATGAAATGCTTGGATAGGCTTAGATTCAATCTTTCTATATTTGCATTAATTTAAACAAATGAATTTGAGCGTAAAAACAACAAGAAACACAATTTTTGTTCCCACCGTACTATCACGACGGCCACAGTCGTGTTACGATGGAGAGAAAATTTGTAAAGAGCAAACCTGCCAATGCACCACAGCGTAACGGTGACCATAGTCATGTAAAAGTGGAGAAAAAATGATTCTGACGCAAACTCGTGATAAAAATTACTAATTAAGACATAAGTTGAAGATGAAGTCAAATTTGAGATGCATACTCATTAGATCACAAATCAAGCTCGACGCAACTGAAGTAGACTTGAATATCTACTACTTGATGACTTGCGGCGATAAAAAAAACTAATTACGGTCTTAACGAGCGTAGTCGAAGTTTTATAAAAAAATATTAAGTATTATTAGTATTTTTTACAACAACTTCGGCTCGTCGAAATTGCAATTAGTTTTTTTTATCTTCACAATACGTCAAGTGGTAGATATCAAGTCTACTTCCATTGCGTCGAGCTTGATTTGCGATCAGATGAACGTGCATCTCAAATTTGGCTCCATCTTCAACTTATGTCTTAATTAGTAATTTTTTTTATCATGGTTTGCGTCAGAATTAATTTTGAATCACTCATTTCTCTGATCGCAAATCAGACTCGATGCGGTGAAAGTAGACTAAGATATCTATAACTCGATGACTTGCGAGGATAAAATAATAATTACGGTCCCGACAAGCGTAGCTAAAGTTGTTACAAAAACTTACCTAAATACACCCAACTCATGAATTAAAATATTAATATTTTTATTAATAGAATATTCAACGTACAAAATTGAAACTTTTTCCTATGCTTGACCTAAAAAAAATAAGAATAACATAGTGACCTTAGATTCAAATTTTTTACAATGATAACTCTATTTTTTAATGTTCACGTTCATATTTGTAATATGAACACATGTGCTCAGAAATCAAAATTATCAATCAATAAAATTCTGAACACATGCGTCCATATAACATATGTGAACGTGCAAATTAAAAAATAGGATCATCATTGTTAAAAATTTAAATCTAAAGTCATAAATATTATTCTTATTTTTTTTGATCAAACATAAAAAAATCAACTACAACAAAAAGTAGCAGAGAAGTAAAGTTTGTAATGCATAGAGTTTCCAACACCATGCACGAAGTTGACAACTCCGGTTATTTCTATTTTTCGAACTTCTCACATGATTTTCTTTATATTTATAATTTATTTAATTTAGTATATTTCTAAGAATAAAAAAAATCGGCTCTGCTCGGTTAGAAAAGAAGCCTCTCCATCCCCATCTTAATAAAAAAATTTGTGATGTGAAATAACAGAGGTGTTGCTTGCCTCTTGCCTGTTGCTTTCTTTCTTTTGTGATAAGTGCATAACTGCCCCTCTTCTCTCTTTTCCTCTCTCCTCTTGCCATTGGCCGCCCAAAATAATAACCCAGCATCAGAGAGAAGATCCCAGACGCAAATTCGCGAAAAGAAAAGCAGAAGCTGCTTTAGACAAACGCGATTATGTCGACACCGGCGAGGAAGCGACTCATGCGCGATTTCAAGCGGCTCCAGCAAGATCCACCCGCTGGAATCAGCGGCGCGCCGCACGATAACAACATCATGCTATGGAATGCTGTTATATTCGGGTAAGTTCATAATTGATCGATCCTTTTCTGGTTTTTGCGTTTCGTTTTGAGCTGTACCTTCTCTTTCTTTTATCGACACTTGATTTTTCCGCGCTGATGTGTAATTTTATTTTGTTTATAGGCCTGATGATACACCCTGGGACGGCGGTGAGTGGATCTTCTCTGTTACGCTTTGTAGCAAGATAATAGTACAGTTGATTTCTTGAGTAGATCTTGAATTTTTTTATTTGGCTATAAATCCAAGATGCCTTTCTTGCTGCTGTGATTTTTGACACTGAGCCAGACTAGATCCCGTTTGATTGCATTAGAATGTCTATGATTTGTTTTTAGTAGTGAAATTGTTGAACCTTTGTTTAGTTCAGTTCGACCTCCTTAGCTTAAGGTCTCTAAATTAGAACTTGGTTTGGTCCTCTTAACCTTGCGAATTCCAATTAGGATTTATTTATAGGGAATTAATAAACAAAGTTTGTTCTGCAATTTCTAAGTAAAACACAGCGATCTGATGAATTGAGATGGGTTTTTTCCGCATGAGTGTAAATGTACTGCTTGTTCCTCATTAAGAAGTAAAAAAGAATCTTATCCTTAGAGAATCTTTGCATGTACTCTTGTTATCTGAACTTTAAAAAGTTTCTTGATTTTCCCATTTTATCTTAGAGAAAAACACTGATGGTGATAAAGTGATAACTTCAGCATGTATCCAAAATAACTTGGGATGGAGAAGTTACAGAGATGTTGTTGATAATTATACTTTATTGATAGTATACGCAATTAACCCAAGATATTTAGCAACACATTTTTTTCTTACCTTTCTTTTTTTGTATAGGTACGTTCAAATTAACACTGCAGTTCACAGAAGATTATCCGAACAAGCCACCAATTGTGAGATTTGTCTCACGAATGTTTCACCCAAACAGTGAGTTGATGATTTTCAATTTTCACTCCTTGAGAAGAGTTACAAGTTTGCAGATTTGAAAAGCACAACAAAAATGTTATTTTTGAGCAAATTAACAACATAAACAGGAATATGAGTGTCTTTACCTTAGTACAATTATACCAGATAAATTGAATGGGGTCTTCTTTGGTTCTTTTATTGACTCTTCCAAATCTATTTAGGAGTTCATCTAATCTCTATTGAACTTTTTTTGAAATAGCATCGAATTACCAAAATGTCATAATCTCCTGCTAGTTAAACTTTTTTGTTGATGTTTTACTTATTTGTTTAATCATTGGAGCCCAATTAAACTTTTTTTTCAAAATAGCATAGACTTACCAAAATGTCATAATCTCCTGAAAAAAGGTTGCCTTCAGACTACTGTTTAACTTTTTAGTTGATATTTTACTGTAATTTCTTTCTAACTATTTATTTTCAATTTATAGTTTATGCTGACGGTAGCATATGTTTAGATATATTGCAAAATCAATGGAGCCCAATTTACGATGTTGCGGCTATACTCACTTCTATTCAGGTAACTCATTTTGTATATTTTTGGTCTCCAACTTGCAGAAAATCTTGAGTTGCAAGCTTTTATTTTCTCATTCTCAATTTTCATTGATAAGCATCTTATTGTTATGGTAATTCTGAAAAGAGCAGAGTACAAGCCTTTTCGAGGAATGTAGAATATAAAAGATAGGGTAACTATTTTTTTTGGAAATGACACATAATCAAAGTATATATTATAACGAGAAAAGTTAACTGGTGTTGTGTTTCTTGGATCTATTGCTCTTTAGGTTCTCTTGATTTCATGAATTGCCTTTTGAAGAATTTTCCCTACTATATAGTCTTTTAAGATGGATTACCAATTATTCAACCTTGGGAAAAAAATGAATCAAGTATCCTGTTGCTAGGAAACAATTAATGTTGAATAGTGAAATTGGGGTCGGATTTTGATATAATTGGACTCTAATACCTTAAACCCTGACTAAAATATATAATACATGGCTTAGTTGTATTCCCTCCTAAACTCTCTCTCTAAAGTTCTATTAAGTCAAAAGTGTCCCTGAATTTCATTTAGGTTGTTCATAGTGGTCCTTCAATTGTGCTTGCACTTAGGAATTTCATGTGCCTATTATCCCCAATAAGGATTAGCTGTCTTAACACACATGCACTCTGGGTGCCATAATTTCTTATTTGCTTCTTCATCTTGTAGTAATCTCAGTTAACTTGTGCCTATATTGTACTGAAATCTAAAGTCATTTTGTGCATTATATCCCAGTGCATTTGTTTTCCTTGATAACCATCTCTCATTAAGTGGATAGTTTTATAGAAAAATGAAGCATGCTCCAAGCTTTCTAATGAAATGATCAAATTGCTTTAGGATGTAGCAGAAAGGAACCATATAGAGGGGAAGGGTCAGTTGGGGATGTGCTTTGTGGTGGGAGTGTCTTCTCATAGTGTCTAGTGTGTACTATTGAGATGATGAAAATTGGGGTTTCAGGGAGCAATGATATAATATCATAAATCAGGACGAGAGGAAAGAAAACATTTAGATAGGGGGCAAGCCAAACTATTTTATCTGGATTGGTAGGAAACCAGCAATCCTAAACTGTCGAGAGACCAATTTGAACCAAAGCAGACCTTCAGCAAGCAAATTGAACAATATATACAAGTTTAGGGATGAAATGACCCAAGAAAAGTAGCCTGACTGATAGTAACTAAGTTGAACCAAACATAAGTTAAGGGCCACTTGACCAAAGAAATTGGCTATCTAGTATAGTGTTACATTTTGTAGCCTGACACTGGAATTTTTCTGCTAATTTGCCCTTAAAACCTGACTGTCTGATCCTGTGGTGGAAAAAGCAAATATTGTAACATTTTATCGTCCTGTTAGAGTGCCCCCAATGTTGATTATGTATAAAGTAATGCCGATCCATTTCACGTCATTGCATGTTGATTGTATCCAATACATTGTTTGTTTATTACTTAACAACAAAATGTCTCTACATTTGGGTTCTTTTGGAAGGTTATGTAGTTGCACGTTTGGTTTGAAATTTTGAATCAATATAGAATTTAAGCAAAGGTTGCCTTTTTCCTCTCATGTTAAGCCTGTCCTACAGCTGAGTGTTACTTCCTGAAACGAGCAGCTGCCAAATGTCAAATTCTGAATCAATCTTGTGCTATTAATATGGTTAAACACTGTTTGGATACCTTGCTGTTCATGGCATTTCTTCCATTGTTTTGCATCTTACCTGCTGATTGTGTAATTCATCGTTCTTTTTTTCCTTTTCTTTTGTAGTCTCTGCTTTGTGATCCAAACCCTAACTCACCGGCCAACTCAGAGGCTGCTAGGCTCTTCAGCGAGAACAAGCGCGAGTACAACCGCAAAGTTCGTGAGATTGTTGAGCAGAGCTGGACAGCTGATTAATAAAACAGAAATGATAAATTCTATAAAGAAAATGAGGATCTTCACCCAATTCTCGGGTTGTACTTGTTCCCTAATTAATTAAGCAAGAATACGTCTTTGTAAGACTTATCTCATTTTCTTGTAATACCATGACCGTGACTGTCACTGTTTTCTTGCGATTTATCTTTCACTTTTAGGTACATGGAGCATGAAAAACTATTATGAATGTAAATTTGCAAGATCAAGGTAAAAACTCATTTTGAGAAATATGTTAAGTGGAGCTTCAGTATAATCCTTCTGCATTTGGGATGCGGCTCTGTTTAGTTAAGTATACATCCTGAGCTCTGATTGTGGATATATTACATTTATTGTTCCACTTAACATCCTATGTATTTGGGATGCGGCTCATCCTAAGTATACATCCTGAACTCAGAAAATATGGAGTTTTCAGATTATGTTGCCGGTTTTCGGGATCTGTTATGATTGTTGTTCTCAGTTGAACATAGGAGGGAGCCTGCAATTTGTTCTTGAAATTGGGCAGGCACTCTTGTATTCTCAGAAAAGGAATGGAAGTTTTATTTCTGAGCAAGCAACTTCTAGCCATATTTCATTTTCTTAAATTTCTCTTGCATCCTATTCTTCCAAATCATTAATACTTAATGTCCTGTATATTTTTTTTTCTAGTTTCATGACTGTAAAGTTGCAAATTTAAAAGTTTTGAGTTCTATCTAAAAAGTAGTTACAAAGAAAGTCAGAACTTAGAGAACCTGGACATTAGCATCGTCAAGTTTAACTTTGTTAATGCTAATAATTTCATATATTTGGATGGTTCGAAATGTCAAAGGAAAATATGCATTGCAGTATTTTTCAGCCAATCTCAACGCATGGATTTAGTATGAACTATGAACTATAAACATTCAGATAGTGGGCACTCAACTTTCTAAAATAAAGATGTTTCTTTATAGATCATCATAGAACAAATAAATTCTTTATATTTTATAGTAATCGTAGGACATATCTAAGGATATTCTCCCTAGTCCCGAGTTAAGTGCAGGAGGTGAATGAGTTGGGTAGGGGAGATGATATGGAGAGAGAAACTTTCATCTTGCTTTCTGAGTTCAAACTTTTTGAGTGGAGTTCATACTATAGAGGAAAAGAGAGGAGGTAAACGAAGAGAATCTTCTATTTATCTTTTCAAGATTTCTCCTTAAATTGGAGATAAAGGTTGTCCTAACATGTTAAGTTCGTGAGAGATGATAGGAATGGAAGATGGAACCAAAAGAAGGTTATCATGTTTCTGATTCGTTTCTTTAGTCAGTCATTGTTTCCCCTTAATACACCAATTTTGGAAGTACGAAATTACTTAGTTTGGTAATTTAAAAAATAAAAAGAGCCAATTACTGTTCAATTTAAACTACATAAAAAGTAATTTGTTAAAAATTCCCCTTCACCTCCTGTCATCCATCCAAAATAGTCCAAATAAGGTGTAAATGTTGCCAGTTAAGTTTTTACTCTCGTAAAAATAACCAGTTATAGAGCAATGGAAAGTGACAACGGAAATTAGGTCGAAGAGTGATGGATACGCCAAGAGAGCTGGAAAAAAAAAAAAATCTGAAATCTCAGCATTATCCTTGGAATAATATCAATGAGAGTACCGTCAGCAGTGTGATGCATTAATTATTCGAAATACTCAATAATATGTTTCAGTAGAAGAAACCACAGTTTGTACATAGCAACGAGCTGTTCCTATATTATCAATCAGAAGATACTACAATTGAAAATTTTACATTATTTGATTGAACATGTAACATATATTACACAGCGTCATGTATTCGAGGTAAGCGCGGCCTGCCATAGATGATGATAGGCTAAAAAAACCTAAGTAGCTCTTGCTACCTGCCAATAAAAAATATTTGTAAGTTAAAATCATGGTGTGTATATATAAAAGAGCATTGTTTATCAACTTTAAATGAACAGGTCTGGCTTGGAATGGAATTACAATAAATAAACTTGAACATTTGTTCCTGTAATATAAAAATGGTTTGTCTATAGGCCTGCAGCATGCTAACGATCATCCAGATACAGTTAGGCCCTTAACTCATGTGCCGGTATTATCAGAATATGATACCGAACCATATCCTCTGGAGAGATTTCTCTCCAGAGTTAATCTGGACCGTTGGATTAAAGATCAACGCTCGACCGTCACTGGTATGATTCAAGAGAGATTTTTTATATTATTAGTCAAGACCGTTGATTCTTAATCTGACGGTTCAGATCAAAACTCGTCCTCTTTGGAGAGAAAAAAATCTCTCCAAAGAATTTCGTTTCAGTATGCTTATCCCCTTTTGTAAGTGTACCATCTACTTATTTCAAATTTATATAAGCTTCACACCTCATCAAAATTTTACAGGATTCACATCTAAAATAAGGGGCTTGGTAAGCAAGTTCCATTTTTTTTCCCTTTTCTATTCTCTTTTTTCCCCTTGGTGAAAAGGACAAGGCATGACGGCAGAAAGGACCGATTTGGCCTTGCCTTTTCATAATTACATTTAAAGTAGTAGCTCATAAAATTGAACTGAACGTCCAAATTTCTTAGGTTGATTTGGGTCCAATTTGAGTTCGAACAATTTAGGGAAGCACATGGAAATTGTAATCTGCAATATCTTCTGATTACAAAATGTTAGGGTTATATGGATAAAAGATATAAAAAAAGAATGGTTGACATTACATTGCACAGGCCATCATCTACACGTTGAGAAGGTGGAGGGGAGCCTTCACTGCTAATAGAATCAGCATGCCACCCTTCTTGCACTTGGGCTGCGAATTGTAAATTCCAAAGCACATCTTCAATCGAAGGTCTTTGAGTTGGATCCTTTGATAAGCACCTCAGACATATCTCCATTACTGTCCTTAGAGACTCATCAGAACAGGTATTGCATGCCTCTGGATCTGCTATAGCCTTCCTGCTTGCTTCCCCATCTGATGCTATGGCTGATTGTAACTGCAACACAAGCAATAACAGTAATGTTACTTTGTATTTGATGAAAACATGAACAGTACTGTCCACACATTTGAGAAATTCTGAATGAGCAAACATTTACAAGTTAGCTCTATTCAATCACTAGTACATGAAAAGTTTATACATTGCTTGAGAACTGAGATTGATACTGGCTTCAAACATCATTACCACCAGACTATAAATGAAAAGGATGTAAAATACCATTTGAGAATTTACCTGGCATTTCATTATCTGAACTTCATAATGTGATGTAATAGGCCTTCCGTTGACAATCTCAAGTAAAATTACACCAAAATCATATATGTCAATCTTGTCCCCATGCATCTCCCTGTTAAGAACTCCAAATATTATTTAGTTCTTTTGTCAAAAGTTGATACATTGTTTTGTGGATATTTACAAGTTATGTTCAAACTAGCACATGAGACCAGCACCTTGACAACTGAAATTCCATGACGATGTTAATTATAGAAAACTAAAGTCATGGAATTTAATGTAAATTTTATTTAATAGTATAATCTTAGTGTCTTAATTTGAGAAACATATCATGCCATATCCAAGTATTAACTTGTGCCCTAAGCATCATTAGTCATATTCTGATTGGACAAACAAAAAAGCACTTTATTATAGAACTGATTGAGGTGAAAACTTCCTTTCACTCAATTATACTTTTTAGCAGATAAACAAAAAAGTACCTATCAGGAAATTCCTTCCGCAATCCAAGGGATAGCCCTTCAGCTTCAACCTGCATGGAAGTTGTCATGAGAAAAATAAATATTAAACCCACTTTAATCAGGCAGTGAATGAGTTCTCATATATTTAATCCTTCTATCCTTTCTTTTTGACCTGCTGGAGCCAGCATATTTTAATAATATCACATACATTTTATATTTTGTAGAAAAAGAAATACTAATCCTGCTCCTACAGTGTATGTAAGTATCTTCGAAACTCCGTCCAATAAATTACTGCAATATTTTTCTCAAAATATCATTCCTAGTTTTTTTTACATAAATTTTCTGGGAGGCCTCTGAACTTAGTATCAAATCCGTATTTGATCACTGAATTTTAAATTATCTATTTTAGTCAACGAACTTTGATATATCTCCAAATTTAATCTCTCTCCTTTTTTCATACAAATTTTAATGGAATTTGACTTGAAAGATGATTTTTTTCTTCAAATCTCTTCATAATTATTCATCTATCAAATATAGTTGCCATGTAGGCTCCGCCACGTCAGATGTTGTTAAATTTTTTTATGAAAAAACAAGGCATAGTAACTAAATTTGGAGATATATCAAAGTACAGTGACTAAAAATGAATAATTTAAAGTTCGGTGACCCAATATGAGTTTGATACAAAGTTCAGTGACTTTTTAGAAAATTTATCCTTTTTATTCCTAAAATGTGGAAAAAGAAAATAGGCAAGTTTTCTTCTTGAAGGTACTACGTAATCACTTCATCCGCATTTACTAAAATTAAGAGCACTATGTTAGAGATTTCATTTTCCACTAACAGCAACGACCAACGGGAAATTATACATTTCTTTTGATATTTTCTAGTGGTGTGCAGGAGCTTGTTCATTCTTTTATCTTTACCTCAGCTTTTGCGTGCTCAGACAATATAGGCAAATTATAACTGAAAATCTTTGCTCCTAGATTCTGATCTAATAGAATATTCGTGATTTTCAAGTTATTTGCAAACAAGCCAGGTATGATGCCTCCATGCAAGAACTGAATTCCCTTTGCCACACCAATTGCTGCGTTAATCCTTTGTGTCCAGCTAAGCTTTTGACCGTCTACCTTATCTATAGGAGCAACAAAATATATTTAGAAGATATCTTCGAAGTAACAAAATAGCTTTTGACCATCCACCTTGTCTATAGGAATGACAAAATATATTTAGAAGACATCATTGAAAAAAGATCTAAATTCTTCAATTCTATACCGTCATACTCAAATGAGACTATATACTGGTCGGTATTGTGCCAGTACCAAACCAACAATTTTACCCTTCATTTCTTTTCTTTCTATTTTTTCTTCCCAAAAACTTGTTGGTGTCATTTTCTCTGTTGAGAGTGACTCAAGGCCAAATACCAATATTTTACCAGTTCCAACATAAAACCTCAGATTTGTTGTTAATTTTCACAACTCACGAAGCAAGTCACTGTTAAATGGGCTGATTTTGGTTGCATTTGGTCCCTCATGGGTGTTAGATGCTACTAAGTACTAAGTACTAACTAACACTTATTTTCTGTAGCTTCTACAACAATCCATTATGTTTAGTCTATTAGTGTTCTCAACTGAGGAGCTTTTAGCAAGTTTCTTGAAATAAAATGCTCAAACTTACGTGAAATTTTGCTTCTTAGATCTCCATTTGCCACATATTCAAATACGAGATATAATTGCGTGACAGTTGAGTCTTCTAGATTGTACTCAAGGCAATGACCCAGAGCACTCACCAAGTGACGATGCCTTAGCTTAGAAATTGTCTCTATATGGCGGTTGAAATTTTGTGTTGGTTGGCCCTTTTTTACCTTTATACATCTAATTGTCAGCAAGGTACCGCTGTTAAGCCTTCCTCGGTACATCTGTAAAAGAACAATACTATTTTGTTATTGTTAACGTGACCTTGGCATAAAATAGGTGGTGGTGCTGTGAGAGTTTAAACATTTGATGGACACTCTTTTATGTGCTATAGCAAAAGATTACAGGTCATAGGCCTGTTTGTTGACACTCGAAGAATTGTTACAAACATATAAGAGATTTAGGTATTTTGAGTACTAAACTACAATTTTCGAATAGGAAATCTTTAACTTTTGTCACCATTTTCTGGCTTAATGAAGTGCTGTTGACATCTAAATGATATCAACAATCATAATGCCAACTAATTTCATACAAGATATCCACCAAAGAGAGAAAAAAATGTTAAACCTGGCTATAGGAATCTTCTCCCACTAAATTGGAATTTTCAAAGTTGCTTGTAGCGGCTTCAAGATCCACCAAAGAAAAAGCCCTATATGGGGGAATACCTAGTGCTCCAAGCTTTGCCGTCTGAGAAATGTATCCTATGGATGATGGGGAAGAAGTGTTAAAAAAAAATTATCAAATGAAAGTAGTAAACCTGTTTTGGGGTATGGGGAAGTTTTGAATTAATTCTTTCTTTATGGACATGTTAATTATGTCACTGGATGGAAAAAAAAAGGGGGAATGATGATTGATACCAATTGATGGGATGAGGAAAGGGAAAAAAAAGAAAAGAGAACCAAAATAGAAAGTAGGTCTTACTGGAAAATTTCTGGTAGAGTAAGGTAAGTCGCAGTATGTATGAGTGACTCAACAATTTTACCAGTACTTTCAGGTCTTGTTCTAATAGATAGCTTGACAAGTTCATTAAAATGTAAACAGTTGCATATAGAGAGTGGGAAAAATACCGTACTTGCATCAGTTAGCAACTTAGAAGGGTAAGCACTAGAAGCGTGCTCAACTAATCGTCTTGGAGCTCTCTCAGATGCCTTTCTAGCATTCTTTCTCCTAACTGCGAAAAAGACCAAAATAACCCCAAGCAGCACACCAAAAGCAACAGCACCAACTATGCCAACTACAATGCCAGCCTTCCTCTTCTCCTCTGTTTTCTGATCCTTTCGATGTGTTATAATGCCAACTGCTAGTGCCTGGTTCTGACAAAACACCAAGGGGTTTTGCTTACCAGGATCATTGTGTGTGCCACCCAAACAATTTCCAGTATAAAGAACAGCCTTGGAGTGTGGGTTTATCATATCCAAACATGCTGGTAAACTCCCACTCAAAAGATTATCTGACAAATCAACATATTCCAACTCCTCATTGCATGACATGTTTCTTCCAAGTGTACCAGTAAACCGATTTCCTCTTATGCTGAGGTACTTAATCGACGGCAAAGATAGCAACGAGGGAGCAAACGGGCCCACAAATCTGTTAGAGGATATGTCGAGATGTTGTAAAAGGTAAAAATTGCCCACAGCTGGCGGCAAACCTCCTGAAAATTTATTCCCTTTTAGCACAACTGTGATTATTCTCCTTTCAAATTTTGGAAAATTTGGACCAAGGGAGTTATTCTCCAAATCTAAGACTTGCAAGTTCTTCAACCCTGTTAGATCTGGCACATCTCCCGATAGTTTGTTCGAAGAAAGTGTAAGGGATCGAAGAGATGTAATACTACCAATTGAATCAGGTATGTTCCCTTCCAATGTGTTATTTCTTAGACTTAAAACAGCTAGAAGAGGTAAGTTGGTCAACCAATCAGGGACTTGCCCACTAAACATGTTATAATCCATAATCAAAGTCTGTAGATTACTTAATCTGGAGATCTCATGAGGAATTGCACCGAAGAAGTAATTCGAAGAAATGTTAATGATCTCCAGGTTTGAGAGCCTTGATATCTTTGCTGGTAGTGGGCCCCACAGACCGAGAGAGGTTAGAGTTAGAACTTTTAGGTCTGGCAGTCTTGTCAGAGTAGTGAAAAAGGCGTCCATAGAGAAGGTTTTAGGGAGGGGGGGCGCGCCTTCGTTACCTATTTCAAAAAAAAAATGGAGATGCAATTTCATTAATAGTTATGCAATTAAAGTTGGTGAATAAGCAACTGCAATGGAATTGAATTTGGTTTCTTAAACCCTAGTGAATTTGGCTTCAAAGTTCGGTATTTAATTGTTTTTCAATACCTATGATGTGGAGCTGCGTCACACTGTCTTCATAGCATACAACTCTTGCCGACACATTTTCAGGAACACCATAGCAGAAGTCAGTGTACTGGTTCCATTGGCTAATAACTGAGGGGTAGTTCAGAAGGTGTTGAATTCTGAGTAGAGACCATGATTGTGAGGATTGAAGCTGGGTTGTGTATGGAACTAAGAGAAGAAATGTAGAGAGGAAGCAGGTTAGATGGTAACAAAGGTAGTAGCTTAAAGCAGCCATTTCCCTTTTGGTCTCTCCTTCAAAATTGGATTTGTAGTAATCAGTCACAACATCTGTTTGGAAATTAAAACAAAATAGTCAGTTAAGCGACTTGGCAATGCTTTCAAGGTAACATCAATATACATCATTTTCTTTTTTGAGAAAAAAGGAAAGGTTTTACCAAAAGAAAAGTGGAAACCCAAAGCAAAGAGAAAATGGTAAAGCTAATCGCTACATAAATTCGATCATTTATAGTTTCAAACCTTTTTTTTGTGTGTATTCTCTTATAGTAGGTATTTTATTGTTTTGAAGAACCGGAAATCTTAATACTCTATAAGAGGTTAGTTAATGCGACAGCTTTAATTTGTAGGCGTTTCTCTCCTCAAGTTTTGCTTTTAATTGCTAAAATGTGACAGATTCTGAAAAGAAAATTAACAAAATAAGTGAAAAAGTAACTGGGTTCCTACATTGTGATTTCTATAGCTAACACGCATGGAAAATTAAAATAGCTGAATAGTAATTTGGGTGTTTCTCTTGCTTTAAGAGAATCAAGTGTTGTACAAGTATGTATATATCACAAAAATGCAGTAACAATAATTTTAATATCATGTGCAAATAATAGAAAATAAATCCAAATATTCGATCAAGGCACCTTTTCTTTTATACATAATACTGTACCAATACAACCAGAAGAAAAGAAAGCTTATAAGAAAAAGAGAATAAAATGAAACCTTGGAGTTGCTAAACATATGTTGAGATCTTTAACTGGCGTGCTATAGTGTAGACAATGTAGCCACAGAGAAGAAGAAGAAGAAGAAGAAAGGAAGAAGCAAAATTTCACGGCTAGCCCTTGTGTTCCTTCAGTTCTAATCCAGAGATAAAAAGAGAGAGAATCTAATCAGTGCAACAAACGAAAGAAGCCAAAACCCAAAAAGGCTTTGTTGGTGCCATTAAAATAGAAGGAGAGGGGCATATCTCTTTCTCTTTCTTTCACGGGCGAACAAAAGAAAGAAGAAAATGCCAAAAATTCTCTCCAAGATGGGAGCTGGAAATGAGACGGTGGGAAAAAGACAATTGATGGGAATTCAGACATTGTCTCTAAAAGTTTTAAATAAACGTTCAGGTTTTTAATTGTTGTTGAATCTATGAAGGAGGTTATTATAAAAGATTTTATATCTGCTGTTATTTCGAGAAAATAACTGGCCCTGAAAATTCTATATTTGATTGTTTATTTTCGATCTAATAAATAATTTATATAATATAGTGGGTTTCGTGCAGTTCATTTGTATCGTCCGTATAGATCGGACGGTCAGCAGCGAGATAACAGAGTCCTATAAAAGGCGGTATATGTAGGGTTGTTATTCGAGAGAGTTCGAGCTAGTCGGGTCTAGTTCGAACTCGGCTCGTGAATTATACGAGTCAGCTTGACTCGAATCACCAGTGTTGTTTCGAGCTGAAAACCTAGCTCGTATTCGACTCGCGAAAAGCTCGAGCCGGCTCGTAACTCGTTAATTAGCTCGAATTTACAATTCTGTTTGCTAAAATTTTATAAAATTTTGTCATTTATGCATTGAAATATTGACTAGAGCTAATTATAAAATCGACTATAATTTATATCATTATAAAACAGAAGAAAATTATGAAAAAGTGTTAAAAATGAAGGTATCAACATATTACATGTTATGTTAGGAGAAAAAATATGTGCAGTATAATAATCTGAGCGAGTTAACGAGCGAGTTGGCAGTAGCTCGAACTCAGCTCGTAAATTATACGAGCTATACAACTCGAGTCAGATTAGCTCGAGTTAAATCTGAGCGAGTTGATAATGAGTTAAAATCCGAACGAGTTACGAGCGAGTCACGAGTCGTGAGCTTTTTGCTCATCCTAGGTATATGAAAGGAGAGGCGGATATTTTCTGTTAGATTTTTCCAGGGAGTAATTGCTTCTTTAATTTTCGTCCTTGCGTTTTTTTGTTTAGTATTAATTGCAGTGCAGAGGAGTTCTGAAGTTACACTACATCACAGTCACACTGTAAATTTTCAAGATAGAATTTAGATTAAACTATTAAAACAGGATACGTCTTTTTTTAAATTAAAAATAAAAGAATAAATAGTGGAGACTACAAAAAGCAACAGCATGGAAAATAAATAATGCACATTTTTAGATACATTCTCTTTAAGTGAACTTTTGTACTTTTTTGAAAAGGAATTGCTTAAGATTTTGGCAAAAACAGAAAATAATAAATATAAACTTTAAAGGATAATGTATTTGGATTATGACCTCTTAACAGAGGGCACTGCTTTACTTATTAACAAAGGACACCG
>CAXKVX010003058.1:0-19359 GCA_964058865.1 Eleocharis quinqueflora
TTCTTCGAGTACTTCATCTAAGCATTGTAACCTTTCTTGAAACCACCACAAAGAAGCATAGAATACCACTCCAAGTGATTCATGTCTGATTACTTCATTTATGGGTGCTAAACATTCGAAAAAACTCAACAAAGCATCTTATCATGTTATGAAAAGTGTTTCTGATCGGTGTACTTCATTTTTGGGTGGTAACCATTCAAGAAAATACCACAAAACATCTTATCATACAACATGAAGTGTTTCTGGTCTGATAACTTCATTTATGAGTGGTAACCTTCCAAAAAAACTTTAAATCATTCAAGAAAACATCACAAAGCATTTTATCCTGCTACTAGAGTGTTTCTAATTTGAGTACTTCATTCATGTGTGGTAAACATTGAAGAAAACACCACAAAGCATCATAGGGTACGACGAGAGGTGTTTCTTCTTCGAGTACTTCATTTATGGGTGATAACCTTTGAAGAGAACTCCAAACCTTTCTGGAAACCACGAAGAAGCATAGAATACCACTCCAAGCGCTTCATGTCTGATTACATCATTTATGGTGGTAAACATTCATGAAAACGCCACAAAGCATCTTATCATGCTACGATAAGTGTTTCTGATCTGAGTACTTCATTTATGGGCTGTAAACATGCAAGAAAACACCACAAAGCATCATAGCCTACTGTGAGAAGTGTTTCTTCTTCGAGTACTTTATTTAAGCATGGTAACCTTTCTTGAAACCTCAATAAACAAGCATAGAATACCAATTCAAGTGATTCATGTCTTATTACTTCATTTATGGGTGATAAACATTTAAGAAAACACCACAAATAATCTTATCATGCTACGAGAAGAGATACTGATCCGAGTACTTCATTTTTGGAAGGTAACCATTCAAGAAAACACCGCAAATCATCTTATCTTACTAGAGAAGTGTTTCTGATCTGATTACTTTATTTATGAGTGGTAAACTTCAAAGAAACTCTAAACCTTTTTGAAACCACCAAGAAGAAGCATAGAATACCACTCTAAGTGCTTCATATCTGATTAATTCATTTATGGGTGGTAAACACTCAAGAAAACATCATATATCATCCAATCCTGCTATGAGAAGTGTTTGTAATATGATTACTTCATTAATGGATGGTGAGCATTCAAGAAAACACCACAAAACATCATAGCCTACTACGAGAGGTGTTTCTTCTTCGAGTTTTTCATTAAAGCGTGGTAACCTTTCTTGAAACCAAGACGAAGAAGCATAGAATACCACTCAGTGCTTCATGTCTGATTACTTCATTTATGGGTGGTAAACATTAACGAAAACACCACAAAGCATCTTAACATGCTAAGAGAAGTGTTTTTGATCTGAGTACTTCATTTATGGGTGGTAAACTTTCAAGAAAACACCAAACCTTTCAGGAAACCACCACGAAAAAGCGTAGAATACCAATCTAAGTGCTTAATGTCTGAGTACTTAATTCATGGGTGGTAAACATTCAAGAAAGTACCACAAAGCATCTTATCCTGCTACGAAAAGTATTTTTTATTAAAGTACTTAATTTATGCGTAGAATACCAATCTAAGCGCTTCATGTATGTTATGGATGGTAAATATTCCAGAAAACACCACAAAGTATCTTAACATGCTACGAGAAGTGTTTTTGATCTGAGTTCTTCATTTATGGGTGGTAAACTTTCAAGAAAACACCAAACCTTTCAGGAAACCACCACGAAAAAGCGTAGAATACCAATCTAAGTGCTTAATGTATGAGTACTTAATTCATGGGTGGTAAACATTCAAGAAAGTACCACAAAGCATCTTATCCTGCTACGAAAAGTATTTTTTATTAAAGTACTTAATTTATGCGTAGAATACCAATCTAAGCGCTTCATGTATGTTATGGATGGTAAATATTCCAGAAAACACCACAAAGCATCTTAACATGCTACGAGAAGTGTTTTTGATCTGAGTTCTTCATTTATGGCTGGTAAACTTTCAAGAAAACACCAAACCTTTCAGGAAACCACCACGAAAAAGCGTAGAATACCAATCTAAGTGCTTAATGTATGAGTACTTAATTCATGGGTGGTAAACATTCAAGAAAGTACCACAAAGCATCTTATCCTGCTACGAAAAGTATTTTTTATTAAAGTACTTAATTTATGCGTAGAATACTAATCTAAGCGCTTCATGTATGTTATGGATGGTAAATATTCCAGAAAACACCACAAAGCATCTTAACATGCTATGAGAAGTGTTTTTTATCTGAGTTCTTCATTTATGGGTGGTAAACTTTCAAGAAAACACCAAACCTTTCAGGAAACCACCACGAAAAAACGTAGAATACCAATCTAAGTGCTTAATGTATGAGTACTTAATTCATGGGTGGTAAACATTCAAGAAAGTACCACAAAGCATCTTATCCTGCTACGAAAAGTATTTTTTTATTAAAGTACTTAATTTATGCGTAGAATACCAATCTAAGCGCTTCATGTATGATTACTTCATTTATGGATGGTAAATATTCCAGAAAACAATACAAAGCATCTTATCCTGCTACAAGAAGTGTTTCTGATATGAGTAATTCAATTATGGATGGTAAACATTCAAGAAAACACTGCAAAGCATCAGAGCCTAATATGAGAAGTGTTTCTTCGTCGAGTACATTTAAGAGTGGTAACCTTTCTTGAAACCACCACAAAGAGCATTGAATACCACTCCAAGTGCTTCATGTCTAATTACTTCATTTATGTGTGGTAAACATTCAAGAAAACACCACAAAGCATCTTATCATGTTATGAGAAGTGCTTCCGATCCGAGTACTTCATTTATGGGTGGTAACCTTTCAAGAAAACTCCAAACCTTTCAGGAAATCACTACGAAGAAGCGTAGAATACCAATATAAGTATTTCATGTCTGAGTATTTCATTTATGGGAGGTAACATTCAAGAAAACACAACAAAGCATCTTATCCTGCTACGAGAAGTGTTTCTCATCTGAGTACTTCATTTATGGGTGGTAAACATTCAAGAAAACACCACAAAACATCAGAGCATACTACGAGAGGTGTTTTTTATTCGAGTACTTCATTTAAGTGTGGTAACCTTTCTTGAAACCACCACGAAGAAGCAAAGAATACTATTCCAAGTGATTCATGTCTGATTACTTCATTTATGGGTGGTAAACATTCGAAAAAACACAACAAAGCATCTTATCCTGCTATAAAAAGTGTTTCTAATCGGAGTACTTTATATTTGGGTGGTAACCATTCAAGAAAACACCACAAAGCATCTTATCATACAAAGAGAAGTGTTTTTTATATGATTACGAGAAGTGTTTCTAATCTGATTACTTCATTAATGAATGGTAAACATTCAAGAAAATACAACAAAGCATCACATAGCCTACTACGAGAGGTGTTTCTTCTTCGAGTACATATAAGTGTGGTAACATTTCTTGAAACCAAGACGAAGAAGCATAGAAAACCACTCCAAGTGCTTCATGTCAAATTACTTCATTTATGGGTGATAAACATTAAAGAAAACACCACAAAGCATCTTATCATGCTACGAGAAGGTTTTTTGATCCGAGTACATCACTTATGGGTGGTAAGCTTTCAAGAAAATTCCAAACCTTTCAGGAAACCACCACGAAAAAAACGTAGATTACAAATCTAAATGCTTCATGTCTAAGTACTTAATTTATGGGTGGTAAACATTCAAGAAAACACAACAAATCATGTTATTATGCTACGAAAAGTGTTTGTTATTAAAGAAAACACCAGAAAGCATCTTATCCTGCTACGAGAAGTGTTTCTGATCAGAGTACTTCATTTATAGGTGGTAAACATTAAAGAAAACACCACAAAGCATCTTATCCTGCTACGAGCAGTGTTTCTGATCTGAGTATTTCATTTATGGGTGGTAAATATTCAAGAAAACACCAAAAATAATCATTGCCTACTATGAGAAGTGTCTCTTCTTCGAGTACTTTTTTAAGCGTGGTAACCGTTCTTGAAACCATCACGAAGAAGTATAGAATACCACTTCAAGTGATTTATGTCTGATTACTTCATTTATGGGTTGTAAACATTCAAGAAAACACCACAAAGCATCTTATCGTGCTATGAGAAGTGATACTGATCCGACTACGTCATTTTTGGGAGGTAACTGTTCAAGAAAACACCCCAAAGCATCTTATCCTACTAGAGAAGTGTTTCTGATATAATTACTTTATTTATGAGGGGTAACCTTCGAAGAAACTCTAAACCTTTTTGAAACCACCATGAAGAAGCATAGAATCTCATTTTAAGTGCTTCATATCTGATTATTTCATTTATTGGTGGTAAACATTCAATAAAACATCACAAAGCATCATATCCTGATACGGGAAGTATTTCTAATCTGATTACTTCATTAATGGATGGTAAACATTCAAGAAAATAGGAAAAAGCATCATATCCTACTACGAGAGGTGTTTCTTCTTCGAATAATTCATTTAAGTGTGGTAACATTTCTTGAAACCAAGACGAAGAAGCATAGAATACCACTCCAAGTGCTTCATGTCTGATTACTTCATTTGTGGGTGGTAAACATTAAAGAAAACACCACAAAGCATCTTATCATGTTATGAGAAGTGTTTTTGATCCGAGTACATCACTTATGAGTGGTATGCTTTCAAGAAAACTCCAAACCTTTCAGGAAACCACTACGAAAAAGCGTACAATACAAATCTAAATGCTTCATGTCTAAGTACTCAATTTATGAGTGGTAAACATTCAAGAAAACACCACAAAGCTTCTTATTCTGCTACGATAAGTGTTACTTATCAGAATACTTCATTTATCGGTGGTAACCTTTCAAAAAACTTTAAATCTTTCATAGAACCACCACGAAGAAGCATAGAATACCTCTCTAAAGTGCTTCATGCTTGATTACTTCATTTATGGGTGGTTAACGTTCAAGAAAACACCACAACATCTTGTCATGCTACAAGAAGTATTTCTAATCCGGCTACATTTATGGATGGTAATCATTCAAGAAAACTCCAAACCTTTCAGGAAATCACTACGAAGAAGTGTAGAATACCAATATAAGTGTTTCATGTCTGAGTATTTCATTTATGGGTGGTAAGCATTCAAGAAAACATCACAAAGCATCATATCCTACTACGAGAAGTGTTTCTAATCAGATTACTTCATTAATGAATGGTAAACATTCAAGAAAATACAACAAAGCATCATAGCCTACTACGAGAGGTGTTTCTTCTTCGAGTACTTCATATAAGTGTGGTAACATTTCTTGAAACCAAGACGAAGAAGCATAGAATACCACTCCAACTGCTTCATGTCTAATTACTTCATTTATGGGTGATAAACATTAAAGAAAACACCACAAATCATATTATCATGCTACGAGAAGTGTTTTTGATCCGAGTACATCACTTATGGGTGGTAAGCATTCAAAAAAACTCCAAACCTTTCAGAAAACCACTATGAAAAAGCGTAGATTACAAATCTAAATGCTTCATGTCTAAGTACTTAATTTATGGGTGGTAAACATTCAAGAAAACACCACAAATCATCTTAATCTGCTACGAGAAGTGTAAAATTCAGAATACTTCATTTATAGGTGGTAACCTTTCAAAAAACTTTAAATCTTTCATGAAGACACCACGAAGAATCATAGAATACCTCTCTAAGTGCTTCATGCTTGGCTACTTCATTTATGGGTGGTTAACGTTCAAGAAAACACCACAACATCTTGTCATGCTACAAGAAGTGTTTCTGATGCGACTACATCATTTATAGATGGTAACCTTTCAAGAAAACTCAAAACCTTTCAGAAAACAACCACTAAGAAAATTAGAATACCAATCTAAGTGTTTCATGTCTGAGTATTTCATTTATGGGTGGTAAACATTAAAGAAAACACCACAAAGCATTTTATCCTACTACGAGAAGTGTTTCTTATGTGAGTACTTCATTTATGGGTGGTAAACATTCAATAAAACATCATAGTCTACTACGAGAGGTGTTTCTTTTTCGAGTACTTCATTTAAGTGTGATAAACATTTATGGGTGGTAAACATTCCAAAAAAACACCACACAGCAACTTATCCTGCTAAGAAAAGTGTTTCTGAACGGAGTACTTCATTTTTGGATAGTAAGCATTCAAAAAACACCACAATGCATCATATCCTACTATGAGAAGTGTTTCTTCTTCGAGTACTTCATTTAAGCGTGATAACCTTTCATGAAACCACTACGAAGAAGCATAGAATACCACTCTAAGTGTTTCATATCTGATTACTTCATTTTTGGGTGGTAAACATTAAAGGAAACATCACAAAGCATCTTATCCTGCTACGAGAAGTGTTTCTAATTTGATTACTTCATGAATGAAAGGTAAACATTCAAGAAAATACAACAAAGCATCATAGCCTACTACGAGAGGTGTTTCTTCTACGAGTACTTCATATAAGTGTGGTAACATTTCTTGAAACCAAGACGAAGAAGCATAGAAAACCACTCCAAGTGCTTTAAACATTAAAGAAAACACCACAAAGCATCTTATCATGCTACGAGAAGTGTTTTTGATCCAAGTACATCACTTATGGGTGGTATGCTGTCAAGAAAACTCCAAACCTTTCAGGAAACTATCACGAAAAAGCGTAGAATACAAATCTAAATGCTTCATGTCTAAGTACTTAATTTATGGGTGGTAACATTCAAGAAAACACCACAAAACATCTTATTCTGCTATGAGAATTGTTTCTTATCAGAATACTTCATTTATAGGTGGTAACCTTTCAAAAAAACTTTAAATCTTTCATGAAGCCACCACGAAGAAGCATATAATACCTCTCTAAGTTCTTCATGCTTGATTACTTCATTTATGGGTGGTAAACGTTCAAGAAAACACCACAGCATCTTATCATGCTATAAGAAGTGTTTCTGATCCGAGTACATTATGTATGGTAACCTCTCAAGAAAACTCCAATCCTTTCAGGAAACCACCACGAAGAAGCGTAGAATACCAATCTAAGTGTTTCATGTATGAGTATTTCATTTTTGGGTGGTAAACATTAATGAAAACACCACAAAGCATCTTAACCTGCTACGAGAAGTGTTTCTGATATGAGTACTTCATTTATGGGTGGTAAATATTCAAGAAAACACCACAAAGAATCATAGCCAACTATTCGAAGTGTTTCTTCTTCGAGTACTTTATTTAAGCGTGGTAATCTTTCTTGAAACCACCACGAAGAAGTTTAGAATACCACTTCAAGTGATTCATGTCTGATTATTTCATTTATGTGTGGTAAACATTCAAGAAAACACCACAAAGCATCTTATCCTGTTACGAGAAGTGTTTCTGATCTGAGTACTTCATTTATGGATGGTAAACATTCAAGAAAACATCACCAAGAATCATAACCTACTACGAGAGGTGTTTCTTCTCCGAGTACTTCATATAAGCGTGATAACCTTTCTTGAGACCACCACGAAGAAGCATAGATTGACACTCTAAGCGCTTCATGTCTGATTACTTCATTTATGGGTGGTAAACATTTAAGAAAACACCAAAAAGCATCTTATCATGCTACCAGAAGTATATTTTATCCCAGTACTTCATTTATGGTGGTAACCTTTCAAGAAAACTCTCAACCTTTCAGGAAACCACGACGAAGAAGCGTAGAATACCAATCTAAGTGTTTCACGTCTAAGTACTTCATTTGTGGGTGGTAAACATTAAAGAAAACACCACAAAGCATCTTATCCTGCTACAAGAAGTATTTCTGATCTGAATACTTCATTTATGGGAGGTAAATATTCAAGAAAACACCACAAAGAATCATAGCCTACTATGAGAAGTGTTTCTTCTTCGAGTACGTTTTTAAGCGTGGTAACCTTTCTTGAAACCACCACGAAGAAGTATAGAATACCACTTCAAGTGATTTATGTCTGATTACTTCATTTATGGATTGTAAACATTCATGAAAACACCACAAAGCATCTTATCATACTATGAGAAGTGATACTGATCCGACTACGTCATTTTTGGGAGGTAACCGTTCAAGAAAACACTCCAAAGCATCTTATCCTACTAGAGAAGTGTTTCTGACATAATTACTTTATTTATGAGGGGTAACCTTCGAAGAAACTCTAAACCTTTTTGAAACCACCATGAAGAAGCATAGAATCTCATTTTAAGTGCTTCATATCTGATTATTTCATTTATTGGTGGTAAACATTCAAGAAAACATCAAAAAGCATCATATCCTAATACTAGAAGTGTTTTTAATCTGATTACTTCATTAATGGATGGTAAACATTCAAGAAAATAGGAAAAAGCATCATATCCTACTACGAGAGGTGTTTCTTCTTCGAGTACTTCATTTAAGTGTGGTAACCTTTCTTGAAACCAAGATGAAGAAGCATAGAATACCACTCCAAGTGCATCATGTCTGATTACTTCATTTATGGGTGATAAACATTAAAGAAAACACCACAAAGCATCTTATCATGCTACAATAAGTGTTTTTAATCCGAGTACATCACTTATGGGTGGTAAGCTTTCAAGAAAACTCCAAACCTTTCAGGAAACCACCACGAAAAAGCGTAGAATACAAATCTAAATGTCTAAGTACTTAATTTATGGGTGGTAAACATTCAAGAAAACACCACAAAGCATCTTATTTTGCTACCAGAAGTGTTACTTATAAGAATACTTCATTTATGGGTAGAAAACTTTCAAAAAACTTTAAATCTTTCATGAAACCACCACGAAGAAGCATAGAATATCTCTCTAAGTGCTTCATGCTTGATTACTTCATTTATGGGTGGTTAACATTCAAGAAAACACCACAACATCTTATCATGCTACAAGAAGTGTTTCTGATCCGACTATTTCATTTATGGATGGTAACCTTTCAAGAAAACTCAAAACCTTTGAAAAAACCACCACGAAACCTTTGAAGAAAACTCAAAACCTTTGAAGAAACCACCACGAAAAAATATAGAATACCAATCTAAGTGTTTCATGTCTGAATATTTCATTTATGGATGGTAAACATTAAAGAAAACACCACAAAGCATCTTATCCTGCTATGATAATTGTTTCTGATCTGAATATTTCATTTATGGGTGGTAAACATTCAAGAAAACACCACAAAGCATCTTATCATGTTACGAGAAGTGTTTCTGCTCCGAGTACTTCATTTATAGGTTGTAACCTTTCAAGAAACCTCCAAACCTTTCAGGAAACCACTACGAAGAAGCGTAGAATACCAATATAAGTGTTTCTTGTCTGAGTATTTCATTTATAGGTGGTAAACAATCAAGAAAACACCACAAAGCATCTTATCCTGCTACGAGAAGTGTTTCTGATCTGAGTACTTCATTTATGGGTGGTAAACATTCAAGAAAACACCACAAAGCATCATAGCCTACTACGAGAGGTGTTTCTTTTTCGAGTACTTCATTTAAGTGTGGTAACCTTTCTTGAAACCATCACGAAGAAGCATAGAATACCACTCCAAGTGATTCATGTCTGACTACTTCAATTATGGGTGGTAAAAATTCAAGAAAATACCACAAAGCATCTTATCATGCTACAAGAAGTGGTACTGATCCGAGTACATTTTCGGGTGGTAACCATTCATGAAAACATCACAAAACATCACAAAGCATCACAGCCTACTATGAGAAGTGTTTCTTCTTCGAGTACATCATTTAAGCAAGGTAACCTTACTTGAATCCACCACGAAGAAGCATAGAGTACCACTCCAAGCACTTCATGTCTGATTACTTCATTTATGGATGGTACACATTCAAGAAAATACTACAAAGCATCTTATCATGCTACTAGAAGTATTTCTGATCCGAGTACTTCCTTTATGGTGGTAACCTTTCAAGAAAACTCCAAACCTTTCAGGAAACCACCACGAAGAAGCGTAGAATACCAATCTAAGTGTTTGACGTGTAAGTGCTTCATTTACGAGTGTAAACATTCAAGAAAACACCACAAAGCCTTTTATCCTGCTACCTGAAGTGTTTCTGATCTGAGTACTTCATTTAGTGGTGGTAAACATTCAAGAAAACACCACAAAGCATCATAGCCTATTATGAGAATTATTTCTCCTTCGAGTACTTAATTTAAGCGTCGTAACCTTTCTCAAACCACCACGAAGAAGCATAGAATACCACTCCAAGTGATTCATGTCTGATTACTTTATTTATGGGTGGTAAACATTAAAGAAAATACCACAAAGCATCTTATCATGCTACGAGAAGTGTTTTTTATCCGAGTACTTCATTTATGGGTGGTAAACTTTCAAGAAAACACCAAACCTTTCAGGAAACCACCACGAAGAAGCGTAGAATACCAATCTAAGTACTTCATGTCTGAGTACTTAATTTATAAGTGGTAAACATTCAAGAAAATATCACAAAGTATCTTATCCTGCTACGAGAAGTGTTTTTTTTTATCAGAGTACTTCATTTATGGGTGATAACCTTTGAAGAGAATTCCAAACCTTTCTGGGAACTACAAAGAAGCATAGAATATCACTCTAAGCGCTTCATGTATGATTACTTCATTTATGGGTGGTAAACATTCCAAAAAAGCCACAAAGTATCTTATCATGCTACGAGAAGTGTTTCTGATATGAGTGATTCAATTATGGATGGTAAACATTCAAGAAAACACCACAAAGCATCAGAGTCTACTATGAGAAGTGTTTCTTCTTCGAGTACATTTAAGTGTGGTAATCTTTTTTGAAACCACCACGAAGAGCATTGAATACCATTCCAAGTTCATCATGTCTGAGTACTTAATTTATGGGTGGTAAACATTCAAGAAAACATCTTAAAACATCTTATCATGCTACGAGAAGTGTTTCTGATCCGAGTACATCATTTATGGGTGGTAAACTTTCAAGAGAACTCTAAACCTTTCAAAAAATCACCACGAAGAAGTGTAAATACCAATCTATGTGCTTCATGTCAGAGTACTTAATTTATGGGTGGTAAACATTCAAGAAAACACCACAAAGCATCTTATCCTGTTACGAGAAGTGTTTCTGATCAGAATACTTCATTTATGGCTGGTAACCTTTCAAGAGAACTCCAAACCTTTCAGGAAACCACCACGAAGAAGCGTAGAATATTACTCTAAGCACTTCATGTTTGATTACTTCATTTATGGGCGGTAAACATTTCAGAAAACACCACAAAGCATCTTATCCTACTACGAGAAGTATTTCTGATATGAGTAATTCATTTATGAGTGGTAAACATTCAAAAAAAATACCATAAAGTATCACAGCCTACTATGAGAAGTGTTTCTTCTTCGAGTTCTTCATTTAAGCATGGTAACCTTTCTTGAAACCACCACGAAGAGCATTGAATACCACTCCAAGTGCTTCATGTCTGATACTTCATCTATGGGTGGTAAATATTTAAGAAAACACCACAAAGCATCTTATCGTGATACGAGAAGAGGTTCTGATCCGAGTACTTCATTTATGGGTGGTAAACTTTCAATAAAATTCCAAATCTTTTAGAAAACCACCACGAGAAGCATAAAAACAAATCTAAGTGCTTCATGTCTGAGTACTTCATTGATGGATGGTAAACATTCAAGAAAGCACCACAAAGCATCATAGCCTACTATGTAAGTGTTTCTTCTTCGAGTACTTCATTTAAGCGTGGTAACCTTTCTTGAAATCACCATGGAGAAGCATAGAATACAACTTCAAGTGCTTCATGTCTAATTACTTTATTTATGGGAGGTAAACATTTAAGAAAACACCACAAAGCATCTTATCATGCTACGAGAAGTGGTACTGATCCAAGTACTTCATTTTCGGTAGTTATCATTCAAGAAAACACCCCAAAACATCTTATCCTATTACGAGAAGTATTTATGGTCTGATTATTCATTTATGAGTAATAACCTTGAAAGAAACCCTAAACCTTTATGAAACCACCACAAAGAAGCATAGAATACCACTCCAAGTGCTTCATGTCCGATTACTTCATTTATGGGTGTTAAACATTCAAAAAAACATCACAAAGCATCATATCCTGCTACGAGAAGTGTTTCTAATCTGAGTCTTCATTAATGGGTGGTAAACATTCAAGAAAACACTAAATAGCATCATAGCCTATTATGAGAATTGTTTATTCTTCGAGTACTTCATTTAAGCGTGGTAACCTTTCTTAAAACCACCACGAAGAAGCATAGAATACCATTCCAAATGATTTATGTTTGATTACTTCATTTATAGGTGGTAAATATTCCAAAAAACTCAACAAAGCATCTTATCCTGCTATGAAAAGTGTTTCTGATCGGAGTACTTAATTTTTGGGTGGTAATCATTCTAGAAAACACCACAAAGGATCTTATCCTACAACGAGAAGTGTTTCTGATCTGATTACTTCATTTTTGAGGTGTAACATTTCAAAAAAACTTTAAATCTTTCGTGAAGCCAACACGAAGAAGCATAGAATACCTCTTTAAGTGTTTCATGCTTGATTACTTCATTTATGAGTGGTAAAAGTTCAAGAAAACACCACAAAGCATCTTATCATGCTACGGGAGGTATTTCTGATCTGAGTACTTCATTTATAGATGGTAAACATTCAATAAAACACCACAAAGCATCATAGCCTACTATGAGAATTGTTTTTTCTTCGAGTACTTCATTTAAGCATGGTAACATTTCTTGAAACCACCACGAAGAAGCATAGAATACCATTCCAAGTGATTCATGTGTGATTACTTCATTTATGGGTGGTAAACATTCCAAAAAACACCACAAAGCATCTTATCCTGCTATGAAAAGTGTTTCTGATCAGAGTACTTCATTTTTGGGTGGTGACCATTCAAGAAAACACCACAAAGCATCTTATCCTACAACGTGAAGTGTTTCTGATCCGATTACTTCATTTATAAGTGGTAACCTTCCAAAAAACTTTAAATCTTTCATTAAGCCACCACGAGGAAGCATAGAATACCACTATAAGTGCTTCATATCTGATTACTTATGGGTGGTAAACATTCAAGAAAACATCACAATGTATCTTATCCTACTATGAGTAGTGTTTCTGATTTGAGTACTTCATTAATGTGTGGTAAACATTCAAGAAAATACCAAAAATCATCATAGCGTACTATGAGAGGTGTTTTTCGATGAGAAGTGTTTCTTCTTCAAGTACATTTAAATGTGGTAACCTTTTTTGAAACCACCACGAAGAGCATTGAATATCACTCCAAGTGTTTCATGTCTGAGTACTTCATTTATGAAAACATTCAAGAAAACACCACAAAATATCTTATCATGCTACGAGAAGTGTTTTTTATCTGAGTACATCATTTATGGGTGGTAAACTTTCAAGAGAACTATAAACCTTCAAAAAACCACCACTAAGAAGCGTAAATACCAATCTAAGTGCTTGATGTCAGAGTACTTAATTTATGGGTGGTAAACATT
This sequence comes from Eleocharis quinqueflora, assembly GCA_964058865.1. NCBI lineage: Eukaryota > Viridiplantae > Streptophyta > Magnoliopsida > Poales > Cyperaceae > Eleocharis > Eleocharis quinqueflora. The sequence goes on from CAXKVX010003058.1 coordinate 13,486, forward strand.
CAAGAAAACACCACAAAGCATCGTATCGTGCTATGAAAAGTGTTTTTGATCCGAGTACTTCATTTATGGGTGGTAAACTTTCAAGAAAACACCAAAACCTTTCAGGAAACCACCACGAAGAAGCGTAGAATACCAATCTAAGTGCTTCATGTCTGAGTACTTAATTTATGGGTGATAAACATTCAAGAAAATACCACAAAGTATCTTATTCTGCTACGAGAAGTGTTTTTTATCAGAGTACTTCATTTATGGGTGATAACCTTTGAAGAGAACTCCATATCTTTCTGGAAACTACAAAGAAGCGTAGAATACCACTCTAAGCGCTTCATGTATGATTACTTCATTTATGGGTGGTAAACATTTCAGAAAACACCACAAAGCATCTTATCCTACTACGAGAAGTGTTTCTGATATGAGTAATTCATTTATGAGTGGTAAACATTAAAAAAATACCACAAAGTATCATAGCCTACTATGAGAAGTGTTTCTTCTTCGAGTACTTCATTTAAGCATGGTAACCTTTCTTGAAACCACCACGAAGAGCATTGAATACCACTCCAAGTGCTTCATGTCTGATACTTCATTTATGGGTGGTAAATATTTAAGAAAACACCACAAAGCATATTATCATGGTACGAGAAGAGGTTCTGATCCGAGTACTTCTTTTATGGCTGGTAAACTTTCAATAAAACTCCAAATCCTTTAAGATACCACCACGAAGAAGCCTAAAAAACAAATCTAAGTGCTTCATGTCTGAGTACTTCATTTATGGGTGGTAAACATTCAAGAAAGCACCACAAAACATCATAGTCTACTATGTGAAGTGTTTATTCTTTGAGTACTTTATTTAAGCGTGGTAATCTTTCTTTAAACCACCACGAAGAAGCATAGAATACCACTTCAAGTGCTTCATATCTAATTACTTTATTTATGGGAGGTAAATATTTAAGAAAACACCACAAAGCATCTTATCATGCTACGAGAAGTGGTACTGATCCAAGTACTTTATTTTTGGGTAGTTACCATTCAAGAAAACATCGCAAAACATCTTATTCTATTACGAGAAGTGTTTATGGTCTGATTACTTCATTTATGAGTGGTAACCTTCAAAGAAACCCTAAATCTTTATGAAACCACCACAAAGAAACATAGAATAACACTCCAAGTGATTCATGTCCGATTACTTCATTTATGGATGTTAAACATTAAAAAAAATCATAAAGCATCATATCCTGCTACGAGAAGTGTTTCTAATCTGAGTCTTCATTAATGGGTGGCAAACATTCAAGAAAAAACACCACAAAGCATCATTTCCTACTTCGAGAGGTGTTTCTTCTTCGAGTACTTCATTTAATTGTGGTAACATTTCATGAAACCAACAGGAAGAAGCATAAAATACCACTCTAAGTGCTTCATGCCTGATTACTTCATTTATAAACATTCAAGAAAACACCACAAAAATCTTATCATGGTACGAAAAGTGTTTCTGATCTGAGTACTTCAATTATGGGTGGTAAACTTTTAAAGAAAACTTCAAATATTTTAAATAACACATGTGAACGTGAACGCTAAAAAATATGATCATCGTCGTCAAAGATTTAAAATCAGAATCATGAATATTATTTTTAATTTTTTTTACAGGCAAAAAAATAATTCTTAACAATTATGATATAGTCGCATGACATTTTGGAGTAAGAAAGAAATGCAGAAGAAAGATGCTTATTGCTTTGCTCTGTGGGGAACACGTTTCAGACAATTTTCTTGACTACGCGGGACAGAAAATCGTAACGTATTTATTCTCACTGGACTTTGATAGGCCTAACGAGGCTTAAGATTAGCAAATCATTACAAAAGATGCACCCTCTCTGTCTCTACCGCAATTTAATTGGGCTTTAGTAGCCCAGGGAAGTTGATGTTCAAACTCTCAAATCCAAATGGACTTAGCAGGATTGCAATGTGGGCCAGTAAAGCAGTGTTTTTCTCATATCGATCAGGCTGTGCTGGGCTGCTGGCTGTCTATCCGATAAAATGCTAACCGCGCTCCGGTATTTGGGAATCACGCTTTCTTAGTCCCACGAGAAGAAGAAGGTGTCTATATAACATATTAATAGCTTGCTCGACCACTAGATTCTGTCTCTTCGGAGACATCCGATAAAATTGGAACGATACAGAGAAGATTAGCATGGCCCCTGCGCAAGGATGACACGCACAAATCGAGAAATGGTCCAAATTTTTTTGTCGTTTTTCCCAAGCAGGGTTCTAAGTTGGTAGTCTCATTATTCTTGGTTTATCTTTTTTTTTATTTGCGAAATTCAGCCCAGATTTCTTCCTATTTTATCGCTATTTTGTGAGACTCGATGATAAAATCTGGTTTCAGTTGATTTGTACTGTTATCGAGCTGACGGCTAACATTTTGTCATTTTGTTTCTGTCCTCCATATTTTATTTTAATTTTAGAAAATTTGTCGTGATGGCTATACTGATATAGTTTCTTTGACTATTTCTAAAGTATTCTTTTCTTTACATGTTTAGTAATTCATTCGTAGATGGCTACTTAAGATTTGACAGGAAGAAGCAATACAAGGCTCATCTCTTCTGAAACTTAAACCACATCACAAATTTTTTTAACAGTCTATACAAATTTCTATTCTTTTCAACGCTATATGACACAGATTTAACATTGGGAAGGATTCTATGAATATATTTTGTCAGATCTCATTATGATGTGTTACAGATTCTACATAGTGACATTGGATCCACAAATTGTGCAAAACCTGCATCTACAAAAGGTGTTTTCGTCATTTTGGCTAGTACAATTGTAGCTTTGTTTCTTTATCGATATAGTTGCATTACCAATTAACATTTCACTTGTTGGAGTTGATTAAATTTCAATTACCATCCTCATGGGATGTTTATTTCAAGTTCACATAAGGTTATATGCTGGGATCATAGCTTGATCAAGGGAGGGGCTGTCATAGGGATCGTACGGATTAACCAAGGTAGTCATTATGCACTGATACATAAAAACACAGTAAAAAAATGCAAAATTTGAATCAGGAGTTTAGTATCAAACAAAACAACTGAAATTAAATTATGATCTAGGAATCCGAAATTGGGAAAGACTGAAGTCTGGACTAGTAGATAACAGTATTTTTTTGAGAAAAAATAGTACATAACAGTTCTACCATTCAGAACTGGCCGAAAGAATACTACAACAGGTAAAGGCTCCAAAAAACTTGTTAGCTTGAGAATTTTTTTAGCTAATTCACTCTAAAAGGAATATGATACAAATTCTTCAAGGGAAACATTGAAAAAATTGTTAAGATATCATATCATATAATCAGTTAAAGTCCTGACATCTACACATTTTGGTACAATCCAAGTAACGACAAAATAACAGTATTCAGTTTCGATAATTCTTCTAACAGAGTTCTTTAAGAACTGTGTGGTAACTTCTAATCAGATGGCCAAATGCTTCAATTGCATGAGAGCACCTGAAATTTCAGGACCAGCAGCAAACTCTATGCATGCGACTTTATGCTCAGAAGTCAGAACAGTTAAGCTGCACAACCAATGTCAAAGTGGTTGCCAAGTTGAACTCATATGGCTTCTTTTTTGCAGTGCCGTTTCAGCCTCTCTGTTATGTTTTAACTCCTAACTGGGGTAGTGAATCAGAATCAGAATATATGGTAGTTGGCCTATGATGAAATGGCCAAATGGGTGAGAGATGAGGTGCTATGAAATGGGAACAGATGTATAGCATCATATAAAACCGAGAAAATAGGTATGTGTGAGCCAGCGAAGCGGGTGTGTTATGGATTTGAAGTTTTGAACATTGAGGTTTCCGCATCATATAAAAGAGAGAAAATATTGCAATTTTGTGTCCCAAAGCAAAATTATGAAAATTGCAATATTGATTTGAACATTGATGTTTCAGCATCGTTGGTTTCTATACTTCTTTCCCCACACCTTTTATAAATTAGGTGCATGAAAAGATTCCCCGCCCACATTAAAGGACAGTTTAATTGCTCTAGTGGGTCTCTTGACGAAGAATATATTAACTCATGACTTCGTAAATAAAGGGTTATGCTGCTGCAAAAATTAAACTCCCGTTTTGTTGGAGCATAGTGAAGGTAAATTTTGTTCTTACATTTTACAATTTTTTTTTCTAAGCTCTGGTAATATAACCTTTACATTAGGATAGTCATAGATAGCTCACGCGCACACTTGTCGTCATCCATACACAATTGTCGAGAACCAAATGTTACATTTCCAAATTAAGATGGGAAATCCTGTCTCGTTGGAATACTTTCATTACATCCCAGATAGTTGGTATCAAATATAAATAAACACAACGACATCAATGAAAACTAAACTCTTTTTTTACTTAATTAATCAGACAGCACAAAGGTAAAAACATAAATATAAACAAGAAAGAATGTAAAACTGAATATGAAATAGTGGTTAGACCGGAAGAATCTGTTAACTCTCTTCTCCTTTTCATAACCACTGTTTGTACAGTGATAACCAGCCAGGTCAGAGATGCTGCACCACTGTATGAACTATGAACAGTATGAATCATTGTAGTTGTAGATACATTTCTGCAAAACCTTCATATTTACTATGTTTCTTCTAATACAACAAATAAGTATTGAAAATGGAGAACATGTCATAGTTAGTACAGAGGGGATATCACCATGTCAAACTGTTTGTACAGAAATTACATAGATGCATACCTTTATACAATAATAACCAAAAGCAATTTACTGAAGTTCTCTAAGAAATGCTGGGTTTGAATTTAAAGCCTTCTTTGCAAGAATGCGAATATCTTCCCTTGAGGATTCATGTGATATACGAACCAGTTCCTTGATGCCTCCACTTGTGATAATGTCACGTGTATTCTCTTCTGCAGAAACACGATTTTCAAATATAATACTATTAAGAAGAAAAACAAAATTTTCATGCATCTTCACATAACCAAAGGTTTCACCATTTACTTACAGTAGCTATTCCTGCTCTTTTTTTTTTGATATACAGCGGTTACCGAAACCCCCAACATCTATTGCTAAATGCCTCTTAAACGGATTCCCACCTTTGTGCTCACAGAGGCTTGAACCCATGACCTCTTGAAGTCATCCTAGTTAACTACCACTAGACTACTAAGTCATTTGCAGTAGCTATTTCTGCTAACTATGCTTTTTTACAAAATAAGAAATTTCACTCTTACGGAGAGCATACAAAACCTATTTAGCATAGAGACGTTAGGGATCACTTGTGTCAAACATGTATTACACATGTTGACAAAACTTGAACATGGTTCAAAAAGAAGCACAACATGGCTCAAAGTTCACCCCTCTTAGAAATGCTCTTCATCCGCAAAACACACTACATAAGATCCAACACATCTCATATTCAAGCACTAAAGCCATTGAAGATCAGGAAAGCCAGTGTGCAAGGGAGCACCAGAAATTGTAATGGGCCATATGCATGAGGCAGGGATTAAACCCCAAGACCATCAAATGTTTGGAAATAACTTTAACTACTGCCCCAAGTTGGTATTTTAAGAATTCCAATTTTATAACTATATCAACATTATTTCATAAAGCATCACAAATTAATAAAACAATGTAACTAAGATAACTAACTGCACATTATAGTCTCATATACATATAGTAACTGACTACAAAGAAAAACGTTTTTTATATATCCAAAAACATAGATTTTACCAGAGATCATAAAACTATGTTTAGAACTTCTTATCAGGTCATAAAACTATGTTTTTGTTGTAATAGGAGTAGGAAAAAACAATGATCTAGCTGCTGGAGACTTTTATTAGATTATTTGTTGTTTTGCCTTATGGCAAAATATATGGATA